>CM055740.1:17548747-17818747 GCA_029465975.1 Dallia pectoralis | reverse complement strand
TGGTGCCATCACTGCCCCAGGGAAATGGCACAGGCGTACCCGGTCATCCATATAATGTAAAATACAACGGGACTCATCAGACCAGGCGGCCGTCTTCCACTGCTCCAGGGTACGAGAACTGATTGTTCACTTACCATCCAATCTAACCAGACCTTGACATGTGCCTAGGACATGATCTTATCACCAGCGAGTGGTCATAATGTTTTGTCTCATCAGTATGTACGTATGCAGGGGACAGTGAGGCAGTAGACTGCAGGTTTATTGTTACGATGACGCAGACCAGAGCAGGGCTAGGAGTGCTTAATCTCTCCCGATGATAACTGCTACCTCACTCCAACTCTCCACTGGCCCAGCTGTAATCCCACGGTAGATCAAAGCAAGTTCAAACAATCATCCATCCTGCTAGCACCGAACTCTGCCTGGGAAGATACAGACAGGAATACGCCGAGACAAATCTACTTATCACCTCCACAATGACATCGTCAGGAAAACCCCAACGGATCAGCTGGCTCTGATTTGGAGGAAATAGCTTCAGACCGCCACATTCATCAATAAACTGGAGACATGGACGATTGCTACAAAAAATATAGATTCAGAAGGAAAGGTGAATAACAGAACATACTGTACACCTTTACAATCTCTCTTTAGAGGTGAATAACAGAACATACTGTACACCTTTACAATCTCTCTTTAGAGAGGTGAATAACAGAACATACTGTACACCTTCAAAATCTCTCTTTAGAGGTGAATAACAGAACATACTGTACACCTTTACAATCTCTCTTTAGAGGTGAATAACAGAACATACTGTACACCTTTACAATCTCTTTTTAGAGAGGTGAATAACAGAACATACTGTACACCTTTACAATCTCTCTATAGAGATGTGAATAACAGAACATACTGTACACCTTTACAATCTCTCTTTAGAGAGGTGAATAACAGAACATACTGTACACCTTTACAATCTCTCTTTAGAGGTGAATAACAGAACATACTGTACACCTTTAGAATCTCTCTTTAGAGAGGTGAATAACAGAACATACTGTACACCTTTAGAATCTCTCTTTAGAGAGGTGAATAACAGAACATACTGTACACCTTTACAATCTCTCTTTAGAGGTGAATAACAGAACATACTGTACACCTTTAAAATCTCTCTTTAGAGGTGAATAACAGAACATACTGTACACCTTTAAAATCTCTCTTTAGAGGGAGAGGTGAATAACAGAACATACTGTACACCTTTACAATCTCAATATGTGTATTGCCACTTTTTATGGTATCCTTTGATGGTTTGCTGGATACAGCTGCATGACGTTTGTATCCATATCCAGAATGAAAGAAAGACAATGAACATAAGATGCTGAAATTGAGCAGTAGCAGACACCCTGACTTCCCGTCTCACAGCCGTATCGAGGGATGCGAGGACTATGGAAGGTGACTTTGACTCAAAGCCCTGGGGTCCATGAAAGAAAGCCACTGATATGACTTTGATATGGCACATTTCTCTCACCATATTGCGGCCTAAAATCATGTCCGGCAAAAAAACCAAGAGGGAGAACAAAATGAAATCCAGGAAGACCACCGCCACAAGCCATAGGTACAATGTCCCTGCCAACATCTACGCTCCAGCGGACAGCCAGTTACACGGAACTCCTCGGCTAACTTCTACACAGACAAGGAAGTTCATGAACACCGAGTTAAGTAACACGTCATAGTCTGAACCAATGCTGTTGTGCTGGAGATGGTGTGTGTGAGTGTAAGTGTGTGAGCTTGTGTGTTTGTAAGTGAACTTAAAGGAAATAGAGAGGAAACCGTCCTAAGGAAATAGAGAGGAAACCGTCCTAAGGAAATAGAGAGGAAACCGTCCTAAGGAAATAGAGAGGAAACCGTCCTAAGGAAATAGAGAGGAAGAGATAGACCCCCCCCGGTCGTGTGTGGTAGCAGTCGCGTTGTAACATAATTACTGCTGGGACGCTTCAATTCCCAATGATCCATTTGCGTCAGTCAGGTTTTCCAGCCGAGCCGATGAATGGATTCTCCGTTTCTCAAGGATAATGAGATGACCCTCTGCTAACTGTTATATCCATTTCATGTGCAGGGCAGCTCTCTTTCTCAGGGTTATCTACTTGTGCTAATTCTACTCCAGTTTTCGTGTATGAAGATCGGGAGATTCATGTAATTTCTTCATTTAAATGGTCCTAAAAAGTTTGTAAAAACTCCAGATCAACGTTCAGAATAGAGATAAGATCTGTCATTGATTACTGAAAAACCAACAAATATAAACTCTGCTTATATGTGACAACTGGAATTTGAGCATGTTTTGTTTTTTGTATGGAGAACAAAATTAACTATTAACTATCAATATTATTAACTGTTATGTCACAAATGAATATATGCAAAATAGGCAGGTAGGTCCCTTGGCTGTTCGTGTTGTGTGTTTTGCTCTGTTTGCACTGATTTGTGTACGTCTTAAAACCTCTTAAAATGTGTGTTCTAACGCTGCAGCTGGTGGTCAGAAATAAATCCATGTGTGTATGAACAGACTTGGCGAATAAACCTGATTGTGATACAGAAACATGGTAACCAATCATCTAACATTATTGTCTCCGAACCAAAAACATTTCATAAACAGCATCTCGTATGAGAGACAGTATGCCAATTTGGCCAGTGAATTTACAGACATGAGTCAGAATCTGACATTCTCCCTGTCTGAGAACACCAAGTGTCACTACAAACCAAGTTC
This sequence comes from Dallia pectoralis, assembly GCA_029465975.1. Lineage (NCBI taxonomy): Eukaryota > Metazoa > Chordata > Actinopteri > Esociformes > Umbridae > Dallia > Dallia pectoralis. The sequence goes on along the minus strand of CM055740.1, from coordinate 17,815,998 downwards.
TACGGCTTTAAATCATTCAGAAGTCATAAATGACACAGGTCTAACAGAAATGTGCAGACTGTGCATTTATTAATATTTGTATATATTTCAATGGAAATATATTTCAATATTTTCCTGCTACAAAATGTGAAAGAAAATGTTCATGAATATGACCCCAACATAACCCCAGTCCCCCTACCATAACCCCAACATAACCCTACCATAACCCCAGTCCCCCTTCCATAACCCCAACATAACCCCAACATAACCCCAGTCCCCCTACCATAACCCCAACATAACCCCAGCCCCCTACCATAACCCCAACACAACCCCAGCCCCCTACTATAACCCCAACATAACCCCAACATAACCCTACCATAACACCAACATAACCCCACCCCCCTACCATAACCCCAACATAACCCCAGCCCCCCTACCACAACCCCACCCCCCTAACCTAGTCACCCTACCCTCAACTCAACCTGCCTTAGGGACATCATGCGCTAACATTTTTCCCAGCAATACATTCCCCCTCTCATTCCATCTAGGAATTCCCTTAATATCCAGATGAGATACATTCTGATGCAGTTAACTGTATTTAATTATCCATGAACGGTGCATTTCTCACCAGCACTACAGACTACATCATTAAATGAAACTGCTGTGACTTTACCTACTTCTGGTACACACATCCAATTACTTCTGTTAAATGCTACCTTCAGTTTTGATCAACTTAGCAACGGTGCATCTTTGAATGGATTTAATTTTTTTAAATGGCGAGAAATACATATTTTATTTTATCCTCCCATTTTTATCTTGCTCTCTGTCCCTGTGTTGCTCAGTGTCCCATTATATAAAGGTTTATGCAACCAAAGCAAACATAGACCACTATGACTCAGAACTCAGCATTGATCTAGCATTGACTTCTGGCATAAAACAAGTTGATAGCAACAATATCCTTTTATATATATTATTTTGGCATTTTCATGCTTTATTTAAGAGACAGCAAAGATGGGCAAGGTAGCGGAGAATGTGGTGCAAAGGGCAGCGTTGTGCGTGTGTCTATAGGCTGCGGCCACGACCACTGGACCAGTCTAGACCACTGGACCAGCCTAGACCATTGGACCAACCTAGACCACTGGGCCAGCCTAGGCCAATGGACAAACCAAGACCACTGGACCAGCCAATACCACTGGACCAACCAAGACCACTAGACCAACCTAGACCACTGGGCCAACCTAGACCACTGGACCAGCCTAGACCACTGGACCAACCAAGACCACTTGACCAACCTAGACCACTGGGCCAGCCTAGACCACTGGACCAGCCTAGACCACTGGACCAACCTAGACCACTGGGCCAGCCTAGACCACTGGACCAACCTAGACCACTGGACCAACCTAGACCACTGGACCACTGGGCCAACCTAGACCACTGGACCAACTTAGACCACTGGACCAACCTAGACCACTGGGCCAACCTAGAGCACTGGGCCAGCCTAGACCACTGGACCAACTTAGACCACTGGGCCAGCCTAGACCACTGGACCAACCTAGACCACTGGACCAACCTAGACCACTGGACCAACCTAGACCACTGGGCCAACCTAGAGCACTGGGCCAGTCTAGACCACTGGACCAACTTAGACCACTGGACCAACCTAGACATCTGGGCCAACCTAGAGCACTGGACCAACCTAGACCACTGGACCAGCCTAGACCACTGGACCAACCTAGACCACTGGACCAACCTAGACCACTGGACCAACCAAGACCACTGGAACAACCTAGACCACTGGACCAGCCTAGACCACTGGACCAACCTAGACCACTGGAATAACCTAGACCACTGGAACAAACTAGACCACTGGACCAACCTTTTATTATAAAAATTGGCAATTGTCCTAATGCTAAGAAAACACAAAATGTTCAAGTAAATGTCTGCAAGGTTAAACTCCTTTCAACTTTAACACACCTTTCTTAAGTTAAGTTTGTTCACAGGGTTTCAGTATGTTGGAAACTCTTCCATCTACTGTAAAGGGGACATTGGATAAAGCACTAATGCAGTTTGCTTAGATACATTATTATCTCGCATACAAACTGCATGTCTAATTAATCACTCACTTTGCCTTTTTCAGGGCCTAATATCAATATTGCCATTGAAATGTACGGTCTGATCCTGGGGACGTTTGATTCAATTATATAGGTGCGATTTATACACTCGTTTAAACCATTTCAATTTTCAAGCTCCTCTAAAAACCCACTGTTCTAAAAATGTGATCTCACCTTGTTTGAAATAACCTCCTCCTGTTCGAAATAGATGACAACCAATCACAATCCGGTTTAAAATAGGGTTCAGGTGTGCAACAGTTTGTTTGGGGAAGGAATACTGCTCTGTCTGTTTGAATTGGAAAACTGGTCATGAAACTGGAGTTAACTGGACTTAAATACACTGCATTAATATAAACAGCTCTGATTGGTGGATATCAATGTATAAAATCTGGAGCATTTCCTGCTTAACCTCTTGAAGTGAGATACATATAGCAATATGTACAATATGATCAGATCGTGACGTAATAATTCATAACACCTCAACAGGCTGAAATTGACACAAAAAATACAAGAAAGTCCTGTTTTTGACTACATCGCACCTTTAACTAAAAACTAAAAAAGTTGTACAGATTTACACAACCGGGCACCAGGAGAAATGTTCTGTGGAGGCAAAGACCTTTCACTTTAAAACCAAGCCAGAGCAGAGTGCTAGCTTTAAAACATGCTCTTATATAAATGTGTCTGCCCTGGTGCATGACTGGAGTTTATGCAACGAGCGTTTGAATGGGGCCAAATCCGTGGAAAGGTTATTCTTATACAGGACAAAAAGGACCCAAAATGAGTCATACTAAAGTAGTTTCTCTATATATGGTTGCCGTTTGTAGCTCGGAACTTTAAAACAACATTTAGTTTGTCTCTGTCCTTAGAACAATAATAAATATATTGCAACTTACCCAATAATAAAACCATTATATAAAGAATATTCTTAGGTATTCTAGTGAGATTGCATAATAATTCAGTACTTCCATTAAGTACTTTGCCAGACAACTACACACATTGTGTACGTATTCATGATCAAAGTATCCAGTGCTGGAGTCAGCAAAGCATTCCTAAAAAATTACTGGATGTTTGACAGAAAGATGGTCGTTTCTTTGATAGATTCATTTGTGTTTCCTGTAGACATAGAGATGGTGTGCTTTACAACAAAGATCTAATTTGGTTTGGTCTGTTCACAAGAGATTGTCCCATTGTGTTTTGGCAAAATGCAGTCTTGCTCATGTCTCTCTCCCAACAGTCAAGTCCTCCCGGGTCTCCGAACATACAGGCCCTTTCATAGATGATGGGTACAAGTTGAAAATGTCATGGCTTCAGTCTATGGGCAAGCATGAATCGACAATCAAGGTGTCTCTGGCAGCTAAATGCAAGAAGCTTGACAACAGTGGGAGGAGTGTTAAGTTCCTGATCATTACAGTCAAAACAGGAACACCAGGGTCTGGAAATGTAATTCTAGTCTACAGATTGTCCATGCTTGGTCACAACTTCGTGTTTGACCGCCACAAACAATTTTAGATTTTTCTTTACATTATTCATGCTTATTAAAAAAATGTGTTACATTCCAAAGAGTAGGAGAATCACCTGCTTGCCAATAAAATTGCCCAAAACTGGTTAGGATTTGGCTAAGATTTTGTCATTGATTCTTGTTTAAGTATTTTGTTTAGCATTCTGTATATTACTATCCCTACACCCCTGCACCTTCCTGCCAAAGTAAATTTCTTGTCTGTTCACACATTCATGGCGATTAAACACCCTTCATTTCTGATTCTGATATCGCAAACATTTGTGGCAACCAAAATATGTTCTCTAAAAGAAACCGTCCGTTATTTGTATAAAGTACAAGGGTGCCAATATATTTGGCACACACACACAGGCACACACACACAGGCACACACACACACAGGCACACACATTACAGGCACACACACACACAGGCACACACACACACACACACACACACACGCACACAGGCACACACACACACACAGGCACACACACACAGGCACACAGGCACACACACACACACACACAGGCACACACACAGGCACAGGCACACACAGGCACACACACACAGGCACACACATGTTGATCGCATGTTGATAGCACGTTGATAGCACGTTGATAGCATGTTGATAGCATGTTGATAGCATGTAATAGCATGTTGATAGCATGTTGATAGCATGTTGATAGCATGTGGCTCTGACTGAGTCCCAGTAGTTGGTGACGGGTCCCTCTTCCCCTATGTAAGTGCTAAACATTGTTGGCAGCTGGGTCAGTGACAGGGGGCTGTGGGGAAGCCGAAAGTGGAGTACGAACAGGCTGGGATGCAGAGAGAACAGCTGATATTCCAGGGAAGGGCTCAGTCAGTCTGCCATCTCACCTGGATTAGCAGTGTCAGAAAGTGGAGTACAAACAGGCTGGGATGCAGAGAGAACAGCTGATATTCCAGGGAAGGGCTCAGTCAGTCTGCCATCTCACCTGGATTAGCAGTGCAGCGGTGCAGTGAGACAGGAGGCTAGAGACAGGTGGCCGACTCAACTACAGGGATCCTATTTAATTATTAAATTGTTCTAATTCCTAATTCTATGGACTCAACACACTGTCAAAGCGGCTTAAGAGAGTCGGACTCAGGAGACAGAGAGTAAGGAAAAAGCCTGAAGCCTGAACAGGAATGAAATATATATGCACTGGTGAGCCAAAACATTATGCCTAATGTGATGTTTGGTCTTCTGCATGCCGTCAAAACAGCACTGACCCACTGATGTACTGAAGTTATCCTGTGGTATCAGCAGATACTTCATGTCCTGTAAGCTGTGATGAGGAGCTGCTGTGGTATGGACTTGGTCCATCACATCCCAAAGATGCTCAATAGGATAGAGATCTCGGCAATTTGGGCATCACCTGGAACCTTTCATAATTTTCCTCAAACCATTCCCGAACAACGTGTCCAGTGTGTCAGGGTGCATTATCCAGCTGAATGAGGCCACTGGCATCAGAATATGCTATTTGCCATGAAGCGGTGCAGCTGGCCTGCAACAATGTTTAGCACGTTCACATGAAGGCCCGGACCAGGATATCTTAGCAGAACATGGTCCGAAGCATCACACTCCCTGCACTGGCGTGACGTCTTCCCACAATGCATCCTGATGCCAACACTTCCCCTTGAGTGCCCAACACCCAGTGGCCTGTTTGTGGTTTATCCCTCCTCGGATCACTGTTGGTTCACACACACACACACACACACACACACACAAACACACACACACAACACACACCTGGGAGAATCATACTCGGAGATGCTCTTCAATTAAAATTAGGATTACTGTATTAATTTAAAAATAAATGAGGAAACTATTGTTACGGTACTTGGTCAAGTTTATTGTTAATGTTTTGCTTCAGCTCGCTAAGTGGCTGAAATAGGTTCGAATAACACATTTGTAAAGTGATTCAAACACTTTTGGAAGATTAAGAAAACCTCTACTCTCTCTCATCCACAAACAATGGGCTAATTTACCCAGAATACCATAGTATCTTTTTGTTCAGCTGAATTTGATTTATTTAGGAGACATTCATCACACTGTAGCTATTTTTTAAAAGGTTTTAAAATGTATTTTTTATCAAAAACAACAGATTCAAATAATTAAAGAATATCATAATATTTTAAGGATAACAACCGTCGATTTTTTTAAACAATTTAATTTAATGTTTTAGGATTTAGTTATCCCACCTTTGTCCCCACTCAACCCTTTATTAAAACATGAGGATAAGTTAAAAAGTGCCAATAAGATACTAGTGAAAATAATATGTTAGACAGGTTACATGCTGCTCATCTATACCTACTGTAAATACCGAGCATTATAGCCTCACAAAAAACAAATTCGAAGAAACAAACACACCTTTTAATGTCAGGTTAAGCACATTTGTCTGGCCCAATGGTTTCTCTGAACTACGTTCAACTACTTTTCTGCTGCACTGTCTGCATTTAGTTGGTGACACGTCTCAACCACAAGATGTGGAGCAGCTAACACCTCCCATTTCATAAACAACAACAAAACGATGTGAACAACCACAGGGTTGACATTCACAAGTACACAGTAGCAGAAGGCTTACATATTTGACGGTAGCCTATCTGGGGTGACACCAGTGCTGTAGAGGGGTGGGTGATGTCCCACAGGTGCAGACTGACTCTGTTAAATGCCTTCACCTCCGCTACCCCACATTGCAGAAGCTCTCACAGCCTGACCTCAGAAACCACACTGTAGCTAGCAGGCATCTACCACTGCCCCCTTTTCATGTATATCTACTGTCAGTCCTCCTCAGAACGACCGAAGTGACTTGACATGAAAGAGGTGGATTAAATATGAAATAATAAATGTTGTCCGACTGAAAATGAGTAAACGCACTTGACACGCGGGCACTCTGTTGTTTAGCTAGTCTGTTTACCACGAGTACCATTCCTAGGAAGACCATATCGGAGGACCAATAGTGACAGTGAACTGGCTTTGTTTACATCTGTAGGGCTTGTCAGAAATACACTCAAAAAAGATGGAGTGCATTGTTTGTGCAACATGACTCAACATCCAAAAAGCTCTGTTCAATTGAACACAGGCCATTACAAAACACTGCTTTGTGAAGTTAGAACTCGGGATTTACATGAGTCAAAATATGACCCATATCAATTTGGCATTGGAGAAGAAGACATTTCTGTGGCAGCGTTAGCTTTAAGGACAACCTGATAGAGTACTACTAGACCAAGATTATATGAGATGTTTAAGGACAACCTGATAGAGTACTACTAGACCAAGAATATATGAGAGCTTTAAGGACGAACTGATAGAGTACTACTAAACCAAGAATATATGAGAGCTTTAAGGACAACCTGATAGAGTACTACTGAACCAAGAATATATGAGAGCTTTAAGGACAACCTGATAGAGTACTACTGAACCAACAATATATGAGAGCTTTAATGACAACCTGATAGAGTACTACTAAACAAAGAATATATGAGAGCTTTAATGACAACCTGATAGAGTACTACTGAACCAATAATATATGAGAGCTTTAATGACAACCTTAAAGAGTACTACTGAACCAAGAATATATGAGGGCTTTAATGACAACCTGATAGAGTACTACTGAACCAAGAATATATGAGAGCTTTAATGACAAACTGATAGAGTACTACTAAACCAAGAATATATGAGAGCTTTAATGACAAACTGATAGAGTACTACTAAACCAAGAATATATGAGAGCTTTAAGGACAATCTGATAGAGTACTACTGAACCAAGAATATATGAGAGCTTTAAGGACAATCTGATAGAGTACTACTGAACCAAGAATATATGAGAGCTTTAATGACAACCTGATAGAGTACTACTGAACCAAGAATATATGAGAGCTTTAATGCCAACCTGATAGAGTACTTCTGAACCAACAATATATGAGAGCTTAATGACAACCTGATAGAGTACTACTGAACCAAGAATAGATGAGAGCTTTAATGACAACCTTATAGAGTACTACTGAACCAAGAATATATGAGGGCTTTAATGACAACCTGATAGAGTACTACTAAACCAAGAATATATGAGAGCTTTAATGACAAACTGATAGAGTACTACTAAACCAAGAATATATGAGAGCTTTAATGATCGGGGGGACCAACTGTCATCAGAATTCTTAAATAAAAACAGACGATGAGACCTTCAAATTGGCAGATGTCCAAATCAATGCAGTATAGAGACAGCTGTTATCATATAACGTAGCATCTGGTAACATTATGATAAGTGTGTTTAGTTGAAGCTCTTAATAAAGTATAAGCAAGTCACTATAAAGCACCTTGTGCATGTTGATGTCCTGCAGACTACAATAAGTAGTAAATACGTTAGCAACAATGATTTTATTCTACATTATGTTAAACTTTCACTGTATTTTGTTAACTGAAAAGTGGGGGGAGTATTTACCAAAAATCAAGTCATTTCTAAAAGGTTTATCCGATAACTATGAAAATACCTTAAAATAAAAGCTGACAGTCGTCACTTCAACCTCATTGTCATTGTACCCTATCAAACTCAACACAATTCTATATTATATTTCTTCACTTCCATTTACATTGTTATATATATATATATTTTGTATGCACAAAAGTTAACTCTCTAGTAACCATGTGCGTGTGACCCATAGAAAGTGGAGGGAGAGTCAGAGAAGGATGATAGTTGTGAAAGAGGATTAAGTGCAGATTGAGGCAGCCGCTTTGGTTCAGGATCTGCCTGCTGCTTTTCCAGTATGGCCACAGAGAGCTGAGCCAGTAAGGACACCTCGGCCTGACTGAGGGTTCGCAGGGGAAGGTCAAAGAAGACTGGAAGAGGCTGTCCAGTCTTAAGCCGCTCTGCCCTACTCAGCAACACATGTGCTGAGTAGGCCTTATAGAGTGGCTTACTACCAAAGGTCAAAGCCAAGGGCAGGACAGTTGAAAGGTCAGCTGCTCCCGTAGACAAATAGTCCACTAATGAATGCTTTACTCATGCTTCTGTGTTAGCAACACTGGTTCAGGCTATCAAAGTTCTCTAAAGAGTTTAGGATAGTGACATTTAGGTCAGAATTGTATTGGGCTTATTTTCAATGAAGAGGCTTTGTGGATATTCTAGACTGATATAAATGTGACAAATTATAAATGTTACTATGGGAAATCTTTCTTTGTAATTGATTTTTTTCAATTTACATTCACTTTTGGTTGTACTACTGTAAACTAATATACCCGTTACCCTTGTTTACAATAAAAAATATATTATTATTAGATTTAATATTAATTAAAATAATATTAACATTTAAACTGCACACACATGAAGGGAAAGTAAGCCGTATTTATAGAAATGCATATGTGCTAAATTAGCTTGTGCCAGTGCTGGCCCCTGTTCCAAATGTTAATCATTATTACAGCACATTAAGGTCTAATAAAGTTACAACCGGGCTGCCTCACAACCAGATAGATGTGTGGATTTGGAACACTACACAGAAACGTATTTACGCAGTAACACAGACTCACGTTTGTGAGATTGAAAGAGAAAGGCAAGCGACCAATATTTTCATACACATTCTAAACTACGATTTTGTGTGTTTGTCAAACATGTCACAGGCTTGTATCCTGAAGTAAATTGAACCATTTAGCATCAAAGCTGAAGCACTGCGGTCTGGTGGCAAGACACGAGGCAATCAGGGGTGTTGGGTTTGGAGCTCAGCTCTGGCGTAGGTTGGATTCTAGGGGTTAGGTGACCCTGCTCGGATGGACACAGTAATGTTTCTGACTTACACGCGTAGTCAATCCAGAAGATAGACGAAATAGAAATGTAACTCCAAGCTGGTTGCAACAAAAAATTCCAACAATCTATCCATATTCATGGTTTGGCCTTTTGTGGGCCAAACTATATTTATAACCTTTTTATTTATTAACGTTGCTCAAAAAGCTTTCGTGTAGAGTCTAGTAAATACACAAGGGCTAAAACATTATCTGCTGGGCTCAAGATTCTGCATCCTGTCTCCAGGTCTCACAGGAGAATGTTGAAATGTCCAGTTCCATGATGAAGCTTCAATAAACAATACATCATGTTGCAGAGAGCATGTGCAAAGGGCTTCGGAACAAAACACGAAAGCAAAGTGGACGGAGAGGAGAAGCATAGACTTTCCTCTAGTGTGAGAAATATCTTGAGCATAATTGCCAAAGTGTCTTCACACCTAACTTTGAGAAAAAGAGAGAGCCTGCCACATTCGGTCAACAGTCACACTAGTGAATATTACAGAGAAACAGAAAGAAAACAACTCGATTGCAAGTCATCAGGTTGAAAGGAAAATAGGAACGGCACGATCTTAACTGATTGTCCAGTTGTCAAAAAGAGGTTTTTATACTGCCAATGTATGTCCATTGTGTGAGCCACAAGATCTCATACATGTAGTTATTTAAGTCTTGTCATTAACAGGCTGGTAATTGTCATTCACAATGTGCATGATGAGAGAGCAGCAGTTGACAACAGAGCAGCTACTGTACGGGGGGGATACTGTACGGGGGGTACTGTACGGGGGATACTGTACGGGGGAGGGGGATACTGTACGGGGGGATACTGTACGGGGGGTACTGTACGGGGGGATACTGTACGGGGGGTACTGTACGGGGAGGGGGATACTGTACGGGGGGGGATACTGTACGGGGGAGGGGGATACAGTACGGGGGGGGATACTGTACGGGGGAGGGGGATACTGTACGGGGGATACTGTACGGGGGGATACTGTACGGGGGGATACTGTACGGGGGGGGATACTGTACGGGGGATACTGTACGGGGGAGGGGGATACTGTACGGGGGGGAGGGGGATACTGTACGGGGGTGGGGGGCTACTGTACGGGGGGATACTGTACGGGGGAGGGGGGGATACTGTACGGGGGATACTGTACGGGGGATACTGTACGGGGGAGGGGGATACTGTAGGGGGAACTGTACGGGGGAGGGGGGTACTGTACGGGGGATACTGTAAGGGGGATACTGTACGGGGGATACTGTACGGGGGATACTGTACGGGGATACTGTACAGGGGGTGGGGATACTGTACGGGTGGGGATACAGTACGGGGGATACTGTACGGGGGGTACTGTACGGGGGGGGATACTGTACGGGGGATACTGTACGGGGGGGATACTGTACGGGGGAGGGGGGCTACTGTACGGGGGGGGATACTGTACGGGGGAGGGGGATACTGTACGGGGGATACTGTACGGGGGAGGGGGGATACTGTACGGGGGGATACTGTAGGGGGGGAACTGTACGGGGGAGGGGGATACTGTACGGGGGATACTGTACGGGGGATACTGTACGGGGGATACTGTACGGGGGTGGGGATACTGTACGGGTGGGGATACTGTACGGGGGGATACTGTACGGGGGGGTACTGTACAGGGGGGGATACTGTACAGGGGGATACTGTACGGGGGTACTGTACGGGGGATACTGTACGGGGGGTACTGTACAGGGGGATACTGAACGGGGGTACTGTACAGGGGGTGGGGTACTGTACAGGGGGATACTGTACGGGGGATACTGTACAGGGGGATACTGTACAAGGGGGGTACTGTACAGGGGGTACTGTACAGGGGGATACTGTAGGGGGATACTGTACGGGGGGATACTGTACGGGGGTACTGTGCAGGGGTGGGATACTGTACGGGGTGGGGGGTACTGTACAGGGGGATACTGTACGGGGGGGGATACTGTACGGGGTGGGGTACTGTACAGGGTGGGATACTGTACAGGGGTGGGGGATACTGTACAGGGGTGGGGTACTGTACGGGGTGGGATACTGTACAGGGGGTGGGGGATAATGTACAGGGGGTGGGGTACTGTACGGGGTGGGGGGATACTGTACGGGGGGATACTGTACGGGGGTGGGGGATACTGTACATTACTGTACGGGGTGGGATAATGTACGGGGGTGGGGGGATACTGTACAGGGAAGTGTTGTGACCACAGTGCAATGTGGAACTTCATAAACACTACAAAACAAATGTACATCCGAGGCCTGAGATGATGACATATAGTTATTACCAATTTAAATAAAAAGAAAACATGAATTGTGATACACGGCATACAGTACATAAAATAAGTACGCCAGTAGATAAACAGTAGATGAAGTGGCTAAACAAATAGCACCATAAATAAACATGTAAGGAACATGATGTTGTACGTGGGGGGAGTGCTCACCCAACTATCAAAGTAGTGATATCCTCTTTACTGGACCAAGAATATCTAACTCCAGTCGGTCTCTCCTTTCAGCCTTCAAAGCCGCCTGCTGCTTTCTCCTCCTTGAGAAAAATAAATTCCTGGGAGGGGAAAAATAAAGTGTTTTCGCTCACGGATTCACAGGCATGGTGGAAACGCCAGCATTCTCTTTCTGACAACCAGTGTTAATTGCAGATCAGACTCGCCCACACACTCCACATTTCTCCTGTGCGCCTCCTGGAAGGAGCTGAGACCAGGCTGTGATATGAGCTGTGATGAGGAGGGTCTAGACCCCTAGTCCTTCCTCCAATTACAACCTTAGTACCTCTCCTGTTTACCTGGCTCAACTTTCTTTACATAGGCCTTAACTATAAACACTGTACTTGTACATCTAGCAATGTACAGAGAGACACGCATGTCTAAAACAAACATGATGTAATATGGTGACATTGATAAATGTCTTTGAAAAATAATATCTACCACACTGTGACACAAAAGCGCAAAATGCGTTGGTCTTAAATAAAATGCTAACATACTTCAGGGCATTGAGGATTGTATCCTATTAGCAATTACAGAAGCCTTTCACATGTTCATACATAAGTTTAGGCAAACAGAACACATTTCTGTTGGATGTGGCAAAGATATCAGACTTGCTGATGTACTTTAGGTGCCATAAGAACCCACTATTTGTTGTAAGCCGTGGGCTTACAACATTGGGTTGTAGTCTGCTTTACTCTGCTGAATTAATAAGAGCTATTGGCCTGTTGGGGCAGTAAAGTAAATGTAATCGGCTGGGTGTAAATGTAAATACCCACGAGGGGACCGAAATAGACACTCAATAAAAAATGCACACAGATGTGCCTTTATGTTGCTGCAAAGTCACTTGTCCCTGAAAAACTTTTTTCAATTTTGATTTAGCATCAAGTCAGTAGGGAAGGTTAGACATTAGTTAGTCCCCGCCAAAAGCCCTCACAAACTTAATTTGTCTGGATAAACAAGTTAAATGAGTTGCCATACGCGTTTGTCAGTATGCTGTAGCACATAATAGCTACATAATACTACACTAAAGTCTGAAGTGTTTTTACACTGATAGTTACAATGCTCTGTACAGACATTTACAAAATGGCAATAATGAAAGATACTTCATGTAGACAAATACTATTTCCAAATGCTGTAAATCAGTTCAGGCAATTCAATCGGTAAAGAAGACAAACATCTAAAACTCATGTTGGTAATTAGACTTGTATTTACAAAGGAAAATCCACTAGCTAGTGCAAGCAAATATCCCATTTCCAATCAATGAAGAGCTGTGGTATAAGATATCATTCAGATATGGGACAGTGGCCACAAGCTGACTGGCACCCTCTGCCTCTACATACATGACATACAATGCAAACCATATAGTCAATCATTTCCCAGTTGATTGGCCAAGGTAAAACAGTTAAAACAAATGGTTATGATGCGATGTTACCAATTAAACTAAGAATATCCACTAGTCCACTCACAGCAGTGACAGCAGTGAGTAAAGGACAGACAGCATCTAAGTGAAGCATCAATATCAGATGGTAACAGTGCACACAGTAAAATGATGTATTACCTACCAAATTAGACTATGTCAAGGTCAAACAGTTATTGCAATTACATTAAGACAAACCCTTATAATAGCAAGGGATGGTCCATGTCTGAGAAGCTCCTCGACACTGACTGTGAACCATATTGTAACCACAGCAAATAAGTTAAGTAAAGTTACATCCATGGCAATGAAGGACGACTGGAAGTCAATAATATACCAATTATCCTAAAAGTGACAGAGCACAAAAAACTTACAAATAGGGTTTTAAAAATAAATCTAAAATGCTCTTTATTCCAACAGTACAGCGAATATGCATGGTCACATAATATATACGTGATAACTACACATAGCATATTATTATTAATAATGATAATTAACAATTGTTATTAATAATATTATTGTTATTAAGCAGACACAAACTGACAGGCGGTCAGCGATGTGTTTCAAATCCCACATTCACTCTACGTCTCCCTCTTGCGCTTATCTCACACACACACACTAGTATCACACACAAACACACACACTAGTATCACACACACTGGTCTCTCACACACACACACACACACACACACACACACACACACACACACACACACACACTAGTGTCGCTCAGTTCAACGTGTGTTTCTGTTTCTGTTACTCACCTTGTCAAGTCCCCCGTTGTATATAATAGATACTGGATACCAGGGGATCTAATGCACTACAGTCTGCACTGTGAAAAGCGTCATTCCGGTCCCATTCACACACGCACTGCTGTTTTAGGGGAGCTGACAAACTCACAAGACACTCATGTCAGAGAGAGAGACTCCTCCTCCCTGTATCTGACGAACTCCTCCTCCTTGTATCTGACGAACTCCTCCTCCCTGTATCTGACGAACTCCAGAAGAAATCAACCTCCCACTTACATCCCATCAACACTATTATAGCCCAACTTATAATATGCACATATAATATCACACTTATTACATCTCATCACTACTAACTATAGCCCAACTTATAATATGCACATATAATATCACACTTATTACATCTCATCACTACTAACTATAGCCCAACCTATAATATGCACATATAATATCACACTTATTACTTCTCATCACTACTAACTATAGCCCAACTTATAATATGCACATATAATATCACACTTATTACATCCCATCATCACTACTATAGCCCAACTTATAATATGCACATATAATATCACACTTATTACATCCCATCATCACTACTAATATGCCCATATAATATCACACTTATTACATCCATCAACTTATAATATGCATATAATATCATATAATATCACACATATAATATTATTACTTCTCATCATTACTAACTATAGCCCAACTTATAATATGCAAATATAATATCACACTTATTACTTCTCATCATCACTACTAACTATAGCCCAATTTATAATATGCAAATATAATATGCACACTTACATCTCATCACGACTAACTATAGCCCAACGTATAATATGCACATATAATATCACACTTATTACTTCTCATCACTACTAACCAGCCCAACTTATAATATGCACATATAATATCACACTTATTACTTCTCATCACTACTAACTATAGCCCAACATATAATATGCACATATAATATCACACTTATTACTTCTCATCACTACTAACTATAGCCCAACTTATAATATGCACATTTAATATAACACTTATATCTCATCATCACTACTACTAACTATAGCCCAACTTATAATATGCACATATAATATCACACTTATTACTTCTCATTGATACTAACCATAGCCCAACGTATAATATGCACATTTAATATCACACTTACATCTCATCACTACTAACTATAGCCAAACTTATAATATGCACATATAATATCACTCTTACATCTCATCATCACTACTAACTATAGCCCAACTTATAATATGCACATATAATATCACACTTACATCTCATCATCACAACAAACTATAGCCCAACTTATAATATGCACATATAATATCACACTTATTATATCTCATCACTACTAACTATAGCCCAACTTATAATATGCATATATAATATCCCACTTATTACAACTCATCACTACTAACTATAGCCCGACTTATAATATGCACATATAATATCACACTTTTTACATCTCATCACTACTACTAAATATAGCCCAACTTATAATATGCCCATATAATATCCCAGTTATTACATATCATCACTACTAACTATAGCCCAACTTATAATATGCACATATAATATCACACTTATTACATCTCATCACTACTAACTATAGCCCAACTTATAATATGCACATATAATATCACACTTATTACATCTCATCACCACTAACTATAGCCCAACTTATAATATGTACATATAATATCACATTTATATCTCATCACTACTAACTACAGCCCAACTTATAATCTGCACATATAATATTTCACTTATTAATTCTCATCACTACTATTTATAGCCCAAATTATAATATGAACATATAATATCACACTTACATCTCATCACTACTAACTATAGCCCAAATTATAATATGCACATATAATATCACACTTATTACATATCATCACTACTAACTATTGCCCAACTTATAATATGCACATATAATATCACACTTATTACATCTCATCATCACAACAAACTATAGCCCAACTTATAATATGCACATATATTATCCCACTTATTACATCTCATCACTACTAACTATAGCCCGACTTATAATATGCACATATAATATCACACTTATTACATATCATCACTACTAACTATAGCCCAACTTATAATATGCACATATAATATCACACTTATTACTTCTCATCACTACTAACTATAGCCCAACTTATAATATGCACATTTAATATCACACTTATATCTCATCATCACTACTACTAACTATAGCCCAACTTATAATATGCACATATAATATCACACTTATTACTTCTCATTGATACTAACCATAGCCCAACGTAAAATATGCACATTTAATATCACACTTACTTCTCATCACTACTAACTATAGCCCAACTTATAATATGCACATATAATATCACACTTATTACATCCCATCATCACTACTATAGCCCAACTTATAATATGCACATATAATATCACACTTATTACATCCCATCATCACTACTATAGCCCAACTTATAATATGCACATATAATATCACACTTATTACTTCTCATCATTACTAACTATAGCCCAACTTATAATATGCAAATATAATATCACACTTATTACTTCTCATCATCACTACTAACTATAGCCCAATTTATAATATGCAAATATAATATCACACTTACATCTCATCACGACTAACTATAGCCCAACGTATAATATGCACATATAATATCACACTTATTACTTCTCATCACTACTAACCAGCCCAACTTATAATATGCACATATAATATCACACTTATTACTTCTCATCACTACTAACTATAGCCCAACTTATAATATGCACATATAATATCACACTTATTACTTCTCATCACTACTAACTATAGCCCAACTTATAATATGCACATTTAATATAACACTTATATCTCATCATCACTACTACTAACTATAGCCCAACTTATAATATGCACATATAATATCACACTTATTACTTCTCATTGATACTAACCATAGCCCAACGTATAATATGCACATTTAATATCACACTTACATCTCATCACTACTAACTATAGCCCAACTTATAATATGCACATATAATATCACTCTTACATCTCATCATCACTACTAACTATAGCCCAACTTATAATATGCACATATAATATCACACTTACATCTCATCATCACAACAAACTATAGCCCAACTTATAATATGCACATATAATATCACACTTATTATATCTCATCACTACTAACTATAGCCCAACTTATAATATGCATATATAATATCCCACTTATTACAACTCATCACTACTAACTATAGCCCGACTTATAATATGCACATATAATATCACACTTTTTACATCTCATCACTACTACTAAATATAGCCCAACTTATAATATGCCCATATAATATCCCAGTTATTACATATTATCACTACTAACAATAGGCCAACTTATAATATGCACATATAATATCACACTTATTACATCTCATCACTACTAACTATAGCCCAACTTATAATATGCACATATAATATCACACTTATTACATCTCATCACCACTAACTATAGCCCAACTTATAATATGTACATATAATATCACATTTACATCTCATCACTACTAACTATAGCCCAACTTATAATCTGCACATATAATATTTCACTTATTAATTCTCATCACTACTATTTATAGCCCAAATTATAATATGCACATATAATATCACACTTACATCTCATCACTACTAACTATAGCCCAAATTATAATATGCACATATAATATCACACTTATTACATATCATCACTACTAACTATTGCCCAACTTATAATATGCACATATAATATCACACTTATTACATCTCATCATCACAACAAACTATAGCCCAACTTATAATATGCACATATATTATCCCACTTATTACATCTCATCACTACTAACTATAGCCCGACTTATAATATGCACATATAATATCACACTTATTACATATCATCACTACTAACTATAGCCCAACTATGCACATATAATATGCACATATAATATCACACTTATTACTTCTCATCACTACTAACTATAGCCCAACTTATAATATGCACATTTAATATCACACTTATATCTCATCATCACTACTACTAACTATAGCCCAACTTATAATATGCACATATAATATCACACTTATTACTTCTCATTGATACTAACCATAGCCCAACGTTACATCTACATCATCACTACTAACTATAGCCCAACTTATAATATGCACATATAATATCACACTTATATCTCATCATCACTACTAACTATAGCCCAACTTATAATATGCACATATAATATCACACTTATTACATCTCATCACTACTAACTATAGCCCAACTTATAATATGCACATATAATATCACACTTATTACATATCATCACTACTAACTATAGCCCAACTTATAATATGCACATATAATATCACACTTATTACTTCTCATCACTACTAACTTTAGCCCAACTTATAATATGCACATTTAATATAACACTTATATCTCATCATCACTACTACTAACTATAGCCCAACTTATAATATGCACATATAATATCACACTTATTACTTCTCATTGATACTAACCATAGCCCAACGTATAATATGCACATTTAATATCACACTTACATCTCATCACTACTAACTATAGCCCAACTTATAATATGCACATATAATATCACTCTTACATCTCATCATCACTACTAACTATAGCCCAACTTATAATATGCACATGTAATATCACACTTACATCTCATCATCACAACAAACTATAGCCCAACTTATAATATGCACATATAATATCACACTTATTATATCTCATCACTACTAACTATAGCCCAACTTATAATATGCATATATAATATCCCACTTATTACAACTCATCACTACTAACTATAGCCCGACTTATAATATGCACATATAATATCACACTTTTTACATCTCATCACTACTACTAAATATAGCCCAACTTATAATATGCCCATATAATACACTTACATCCCTTCATCACTACTAACTATTGCCCAACTTATAATATGCACATATAATATCCCAGTTATTACATATCATCACTACTAACTATTGCCCAACTTATAATATGCACATATAATATCACACTTATTACATCTCATCACTACTAACTATAGCCCAACTTATAATATGCACATATAATATCACACTTATTACATCTCATCACCACTAACTATAGCCCAACTTATAATATGCACATATAATATCACATTTACTTCTCATCACTACTAACTATAGCTCAACTTATAATATGCACATATAATATTTCACTTATTACTTCTCATCACTACTATTTATAGCCCAAATTATAATATGCACATATAATATCACACTTACATCTCATCACTACTAACTATAGCCCAAATTATAATATGCACATATAATATCACACTTATTACATATCATCACTACTAACTATTGCCCAACTTATAATATGCACATATAATATCACACTTATTACATCTCATCATCACAACAAACTATAGCCCAACTTATAATATGCACATATATTATCCCACTTATTACATCTCATCACTACTAACTATAGCCCAACTTATAATATGCACATATAATATCACACTTATTACATATCATCACACATATAATATGTGGAGTTGTAAAACATTACTGAAAACATACTAAAACATTACTGAGAATATGGAAAATAACTGCAGATACACCATTCATGACTTATCTCTGTGTTGTGAAAGTTCTATGTTTACTCGGGTTCCTGGAGTTGGTTTGTTTCAAAATGCCAAAATGAAGACTGAGATGGTTTTCATTCCTCTAAATCGGTTTATCAATATAGGACTCGAATTAAATGTGAAATATTTATTTGCTGCATATTTAATACTGTTGTAAACATCTGTGTTTTCTGATGCAAAACAGCTTGCTCTGTTGGAGAGCCTCACACAAACTGACTGCGGACTGTCTGTACTAGTCATTATATTGGATTAAATACCATTATTAAATAACATTATTATTTCTATATCAGTTGATCAGTCACATTTAACCCCGGATATATTGCGGGGTTGATCCATTTCTAACAAGTCTCTCTCCAACCTGTCATTTTTTGACAAAATGTGTAAATTTAAGGGTGTGTGTTGTCTGATAACTTTGTAAATGTAAGGGTGTGTGTTGTCTAAGTGTGTGAATGTAAGAGTGTGTGTTGTCTAAGTGTGTGAATGTAAGGGTGTGTGTTGTCTAAGTGTGTGAATGTAAGGGTGTGTGTTGTCTAAGTGTGTGTGAATGTAAGGGTGTGTGTTGTTTAATAAGTGTGTGAATGTAAGGGTGTGTGTTGTCTAAGTGTGTGAATGTAAGGGTGTGTGTTGTCTAAGTGTGTGAATGTAAGGGTGTGTGTTGTCCAAGTGTGTGAATGTAAGGGTGTGTGTTGTCTAAGTGTGTGTCGGTATTAATGAAGACGTTTTGCCCCATTTACGTCTGATCTCTCAAAGACAACAACAACGATTTTAAATAGGGATGTTTCTGATCCAATTGAAATACTAAGAGGATTGATTGTCAGTGACCAATTACAGAAGAGAGGCGGGACTTGGTTAATTCACATGTGATAAAGTCACGTGTGAGTGCAGGATGTGAAGATAAGGCGTGGTGGGCAGGGCTGATCTCCACATTCAATTAGAGGGAATTAAAGACACAGGTGGACGAGAAAGTAAGACCACAGATATTGGAAATGCACAACTTTATATACATTTTCACATATGCAAGTTCCGATATGAGTTTTGGAAACATCTTGAAAACAAGTGAATGATTTGGCACAAACTCAAAATACAGAGGCAAAAGTATGAGGTGGATCATGATGAACATACATTATGAATTATAAATGTTAAACATATCTAAATAAAGATGGCCGTGTTATATTTTACTTATTTGTTTACTAAATCTGTTCATCCACTAGATTTAATACATCTTAATCTAAAGTCCATGCTAGTGGATTTAAGAAAAATATAGTAATAGTGTGGTTAATATTAACATCAAACACACCTTTTTCTTAGACATCGACCACATTTGCATAATTCGATGGATTTTAAATAAAGAATAATGTGAGTGACCGCATCCATGTGTCCACACTGTAGGATCTAAATCATACGTTGAATTAAATTAACAATACCATTTGATGCCATCCTTACATAAAAAATGTATTTGTTAAAGGTAATATCACTTTTTTCAACTGTTAGAGTTTAGATTGAGGAACCCTATTAGCCAAGAGCAACTGTAATTCATGGTTCAGTTGTCTTAAATACTTATTACCTTCCACTAGCAGCCACTGACTGTAAAGATGGCAAAATGTAGTTAAAGTTTTTAACAGCTAATAACTGAACCCATTTGATTTGGGTTCATTTGTGAAATATGCCCAAAGTAAAAGTTTACAGAAAATGTTCAAAAGGCTGAAGACAATACATTTAAGTTAAAGTTAGTTACAGTATGAATAGATACCGATATTGATTATGTTGAAATTGTGTCATTGCCATAACATCATGCTTGTGATAATTATTATCATTATAGTTCCTTCTTCTTCCTCCTTCTTCTTCCAACATGCATGTATTTAACAGAAAGATTACTTATAAAAGCAATCATAATGTGTCACATACTAGCTGTTAAAGTAGCATTACAGTTTTTAATTCTATTATTCAGATTGCTATATTTTTCAAACACTATCGTCCATTTTTTTAAATACACTGTCAAAATATCTGCCAATATAACACAAGATGTTGTCCCAATCCAGTCAAAATGCTTTTTAGAAAAATAGCATTAGTAGTAATTAATCTGTATTATGAATGCAGTCTACCAAACCAACCCTTTCAGCATTTAGGATTTCTGAGAATAACACATGATGACTACAATGATTAGAGATTTGGAACAGTTGTAACATCATGCTACATTGCTTGATACTGTAGTGACCTGGGGCCAGTTTATCTGTAAACGTAACAAGCGTTTAAGTTGATAGTTCTGTGTTTGGGGAGTATAAGCGGAGGTGACAGGAGAAGTTCGCCCTATTTCCTGAGTGACGTGTCTCCTGTCTTACGGCTGTTCATCTTTTAGTCCTGTGTGTAACTGTATGGTTTAGAGACGTAGGCTGGGGCCAGAACAACAGCCTAGTTAACTAATAAATTGTGGTTGATTACGTGGTGTCGGATTACGATTATTGTTCCAGTCGGAACACTACAATACACTTAAAATATACTCCGAATTTTTAATAGAAAAATAAAAAGTAAAATACATGAGTAGTATTTGTTTGGTGTTGTTTCAAATCATGTACTATAAGTATAGTGAAAAATGATGTAAGGCCCATTTTAACACTATTCAAGGCACCATGTGTACGATTATTACTGTATTACTGCAAAAATGACCAGTTGTCACGAGTGGTGTGGTGGCGTTGCTACACGGACCCATGTTCGGTGTTGCACAGCCTTGTTTACATTTTGTCGTTCACAGCTGTGTCTTTTTGTAATTAGCGGGGATATAAAGGGGTTGCTAGCAAGTCACTCCTTGCTTAGCATTGTTTCATGTCACTTGGTTATAGAGGTGAGTGTTTGTGTTACCTGTTGTTCGTGAACGTTTTGTATAAGTCGCTATATGCGCATCTTTGATTTAAGTTCAACAGTTTAGTGAGTTTTTTCGCCGTTTACGGTTTGTTTTGTGTTACTGCATAATAAAACATTCTGAAACGGATTATACGGCTCGGCAAATGGCTTTAACCACACTACGCTGATCAATCGATGACACCAGTAGACATCTGCAGTGATTATTTCAAGTTTAACTTTCAAATATATTTACTTATATATAGGTTTTATATAAGTTCATTGGATGAATTTGCATTGACTTGTAATGACATCGTGCTTGCTCTAGACTAGTGCAGTAATATCCTTTCTACCCTAAAGCACACTGAATTATCTAATAACATTTGGGTTTAAGTCATTAAGGTAAAACAAGGGGACGATAATTCATGTTTTTGAATCCAGTCTGCTAAAAGCCATGAGGTCGAATTCTACATAGTGACCTTCTAATAAATACTGAATTATACTTATTACTATTTAATTAGTACTTAGATAAACATTTTAGTCTATCTAATGTACAACTTAAGTGGTTGCAAAATTACCCACCTGAAGTGTTTTGGAATTTTGGGTGGGCTTTAATAAGATCCTGTTTGAGTGGGCTTTCATAAGAACAATGTTGTATGCACTTACTGTAAGACGCTCTGAAACAAGACCATCCACACAATGACCAAAAAACAAAATGTAATATTTCAATGAAAAATACCATGCTGCTTCAAAGAACCTCTTGTGCTATTTTTTTTCTTAGTGTTCAACACCTTTAATCAGAACCAGTGTTTTTCATCTCACATAACAGGTTAATAGTTACAATTTCCCGATGTTATAAGTATGGTTTAGAAAAAAAAATACATGTAATCCAGACATTATTACAAATATTGAAAAGGTTCACATGCTTTCAGTCAGCACTGTACTTGACACTACTTCACAAATTGGACAGTAAATTATTAAGTCAATTTTACTATTGTACATTTTTAGTTTTCTCTTTATTTACATGCAAACACTCTCACAATGCCATTTGCAATCTGATTAGTTTGCTTGCAAAAAATAATAAAAGTCTGCTCCTAACATTTTAATGTCTCTCAATTAATACACCTTCCCAAAGGGTTCGAACTCATGCTCAGAAGCTGAATGTAGTCTTTGGCTCAAGCTACATTTAAGAAAAGTCAACAGTGAGTACCTGTGAGTACAAGTACAACCGGTCTGGTAACTTGTGTATGAAGTATTGGATGCTTTCTTGCCAATATATTAACCAACTCGGGTCCAGAATGCTCCAGAATTCAAAGGCTGACCTACTTAGGCCATCAAAGAATGTTCAATGAATAATCGTACCCAAGTGTAAAGTCGTCTGGCTGAAACCTTCATTCCATGTTCTGACAAGTAAAACTGGTGCAGCCTAAGAAATCTGCTGTGATTTGACAAAATAACAAGATCTACTGAACAAAAGATCTTGTTCGAACAACTTAGTGTTAAGTTAAAACATTTATTTTGAATGCTTATTCAATTTAGTTATTCAAAATTATACAAAACAGTCTAGGCCAATATATTATTTGCACATTGCGGGGGTCAATATGTCAGTTCTTGATCTCTGATAAACAACCCATTTCAAGTCAAGACATGTGTTTTACTCTGTTTTTCTGCTTTACATCCGTAGGTCTACACAAAGACAGGCATTAACCTTGCGTGAGGCAGCCCGCACATGCTTGAAAATATAAAAGTGGTACTCAGTTGTGTGCTAAATTTGGGCTTGTTGCAAACATGATCTTTGTTTTAAAACATTTTGATTCTGAACATGCACTTCTTTTCCCCTTGTCGTTTAGGATAAAATCTAAGGGTAACTGCAGTGATGTCGTTCTGTTGTCATTGTGGTTATCACAACATTTCATGTTTTAAAAACCCTGTGCTGATTACGATCCCCGTGGCAAATGCATTAGGAAGGACACCTGTGTTTGTAGTGACTAGGTGTATTGATACACCATCCAATGCCTAATTAACATCATATACAAATCAAAATTGTGTCCGCTTTTTACTTTAGCCCATTTACCAATCAGTGGCCTTCTTTGCTAAATCTTTTCTTTCAGTGTGTGTTTTAAATTCACTACTTGACTGAGGGATTTTATGGTGTATTGATTATGTATACTCAATATGCAGAAATAGTGGTTAAACGGCATATACAATTAATACCCCCACCTCATACAGCTCCTCACTTAATCACTTAATTTTGACTTTACAGTTTGAAATGACATAATGGGACGTTATGAGATATTGTAAAAGAGACAAGTGTCAGAAAAAACTAAAATCAATAATCAATTCAACACTTTTAGAGCTGACATTTTTCTGAAGCCACAGTAGCCCTTAGACCTGAACACACTCTTCAAACTTCACCACGTACTAAACCCTTAAAAGGGTATCATAGCACTCCCTATCCCACCCTTCATGTGAGATAAAGGCCTATGTCTCACCTGTTTGAGTTGCACGAACGCCTTCACAGAACCTGCTGTAAACGGTCTTTCGTGTCCTCCGAGGATTTTCTTTGTATTTCGTTTCCCCTCTTTAGCCAGTCTCTTTTTTATGTATCACTCGTTCTCCCTCTTGAACTTCAAAGCCAGACCAGCTGGCTTTGGATGCTTTTTTTCTGCCCAACTTCACACCCTCTGCTTCCCCGTGTCCCTTGGTGTTTCTGTCGGGAGGGAGTGGGGCGACAGCAGTTTGAAGGGTAGGACCCCAGATGGACATAGACATGCCAGGCATGCGTTGTCTGACAGGGCTTGGCTCAGAGGCTTTCTGGAACAGCCGCAGCTGTCAGTCATGGGTAGAAGGTGCTAGAAGGTTTCTCCTCTTTTTATTGTGTTCAAATACTGTAAATGTAAAGACAGAGGGCTGACATGACTTTTCCAGATAAAATATATCAAATATGTTCATTTGGTTTCTACATACATACTTCAGTATTGTGAGTTATCTACTTCCCCATACATATTGAACATTTTATGTTTTGTATCAGCAGTTGTCACAAAGTTCTTGGAAAGATTGGAGACAGAATCTCCAAAGAGCCAGATAATCTTGTTCAATAAAATAACATACAACAAACTGAAAAACATATAACTAAAATTAAATCAAAGTGCGACTGCTAGATATACAAACAGCTATATGAACCACTCACCAACATAGAAGTCATGACACGCAACGGTGATCCACAACCAAGGAAGCATTATGATTACTAATGGGAACCTGGTTTGAAATAAAATGACATGACAAGACAATGAATTAAGTCCAGGATGAGTTCATGGAAATTTGGAAACCATGAAAAACGGGTTGAAGACACGATTCTTCAGCTTACTGTGACAGTAACCCCCTCAAAGGGACAGCTCACAGGTGGGCCAACTAAAAAATGGGGAAAAGGTGGGGGGTCGGGGTAACACTGTACCCCGACCATCACATACCAGCCTTGGGGGTGGTTTTGGCAGCAGTGAAGGCTGCATGGCTGCAGGGGTGCTGCGCACTGCAGCTGTGACTCAAAGCTGGTAGAGGTTGCTGACTGCTGTTTCTCAGCAGGAGGGGGTGTTGCAGACTCGGCCGGTGGTGGCCAGTCACCGACACGCTCAGTTGGCGGATGCTAGAGCTCCCAGGCAGTAGGTAGTGCTAGCTGCAGCTCCAGGGCAGTAAGTGATGCTGGCTGCAGCCCCAGGGCAGTAGGTGGTGCTGGCTGAAGCTCCAGGGCAATAGGTGGTGCTGGCTGCAGCTCCAGGGCAGTAAGTGATGCTGGCTGCAGCTCCAGGGCAGTAGGTGATGTGGCTGCAGCTCCAGGGCAGTAGGTGATGCTGGCTGCAGCTCCAGGGCAGTAGGTGATGCTGGCTGCAGCTCCAGGGCCGTAGGTGATGTGGCTGCAGCTCCAGGGCAGTAGGTGATGCTGGCTGCAGCTCCAGGGCAGTAGGTGATGTGGCTGCAGCTCCAGGGCAGTAGGTGATGTGGCTGCAGCTCCAGGGAAATAGTCAACTTGGCTAAGTGGCGCTGGCTGCAGCTTCAGTGCAGTAAGTGATGCTGGCTGCAGCTCCAGGGCAGTAGGTGGCGCTGGCTGCAGCTCCAGGGCAGTAAGTGACTCTAGATTAGTGAAGTAGCTTGATTGCTCACAAATAATCAGAAAATGTCTTAATAATAATTTCTGACTAAATTAGAAAACTAAAGCGTTTTTTTGTACATAAACAGCCAAAGTAGACCAGCTACCTGGGGCGATGGAATAAAACAGCTCTCTATGGGACTGGTGGAGGAACTACAGGAGGCTTCAACCCATGGCAACCAGCCAGTAGGCTACTGTGTGCCATATTAGATCTGGTCATATAATGCTAGGCCTTGGCAACCAACCAGTACTGTGTGCCATATTAGATCTGGTCATATAATTCTAGGCCTTGGCAACCAACCAGTACTGTGTGCCATATTAGATCTGGTCATATAATGCTAGGCCTTGGCAACCAACCAGTACTGTGTGCCATATTAGATCTGGTCATATAATGCTAGGCCTTGGCAACCAACCAGTACTGTGTGCCATATTAGATCTGGTCATATAATGCTAGGCCTTGGCAACCAACCAATAATGTGTGCCATATTAGATCTTGTCATATAATGCTAGGCCTTGGCAACCTATGTTAAACAAATGTGTTTGAAGGGTGGTTCAGCTGTATGTATGTATACCCTGCTGCAGTGGGTGCTACAAAAGCCAATCAAAACATATTTATAGTTGGGAAAAAATGGCATAAGGAAGACTGAGACTGCTCATTAGGAACCTCGTTTAAAAATGTTTATGTATGCCATGTTTTCGAAAACCCTAACTTTTGTCTGGAACAAACATATGATGAACAATAGCTTTAGAGCTTGTAACAGGCCCTGTGAAACTGAGTGATGGGGTTTCTAAATCAGTATGTAGCTCTTGTCACAGTCTGCTTGTATCTACTAAAGACGTACAACAGTTGCACAAAGCAAACCAAATGCTTGACATTACAACTTTGAACTTTGTCAGACATAAGAATGTAAAAGAAATCACCTCTGAGGTATCCCTTAAAAACACCATTTCTGAAAGTCCCCAGCACCCATCTGAAATCCTTCAAATCTAATCTCATGTTCTTGCTCTAAAATCTGATCATGACACAGACATCAAACTACCGCACATTGTCCTGATTCAATTTCATTAGACAAAATGTGTTACTTAAGCTACTGTAAGAATTTGTAACAAACGTTAAAACAGAACTTTCCCCAAAGTGTACTAAAAGTTGTCAAGCTTGCCATTGAGATATTACACGATGACAAGATAAAAGTCTACAGGTGAAAGCAATTGGTTTCAAAAGGTTTTCAGTTAGTTGAATAAAGAAATAGTAAGTTGTGTCGGAGCAGATGGCTGTGTATTTGAACCAATGTTGAAGATTTAAAGATAACCAGATGTCGCGCAGTCTAAATGAGTTCTCTCATTTCCAACTAATAAACACTAACCAAGCCTAGCAAAACTTTGAGTTACATAGAATGACTCAAAACTGTTAAGTAAAGGCAAGACGTTGAAAATTAATGACAGGGTGTCAACTATTGCTTTGTCTGTGTATACATGCAAGCATACGTGTCATATCGAAGACACCACTAATACGAACTATGGGCCATATTCTTCAACCGTTCTTAAGAAGAAATTCGTTCTTAAAACCCATGTACGCAGTTTCCACGAAGATTCTGACATTCACCAATGTTTACTTATCTGGAATTTGTTCTTAGGAAAGAACAGAATCTAAGCACAGTGAAAAGCACTCTTATGCAGATTTGCTCGCTGACATTTTCGTGACAAATCACTAGTCTCTGCGTTTTCCACAATTGTACATTGCTTTAAATCTTATGAAGAATAACATTATAAATAATATTCAATTATTTCAAATATTTGCATATATTTAACGCTTTTCTGTGGATGGCACCCCCGAGATTGCGGTCATTCCGATTAGAGCTGTAATCGGGGATAAAAAGTGAGACCCGACCGGCCTGACAGAATTCGCCCCGAGCTCGACCTAAACCGGACAGTTTTTAAAAGGTAATTTTGCTGTCATATTTTAAGACTGTTAATTTTTTGCATTCGGTATAACCGGCTCGTTTAATCGTTTGGCCGGTGCAACCAAATGTATGGGCCACAATCCTGCCTGCGTTTCACCTCCTCAGTATCCATTCGCTAAATGAAACGCATCACCTGACCACTCATTCAGCCCGAACCCGACCCGAGTGTAATGATAGACATTAAGACTGACCCGACCCGACCCGAGTGTAATAATAGACATTAAGACTGAACCCGACCCGACCCCGAGTGTAATGATAGACATTAAGACCGAACCCGACCCGGCCCCGAGTGTAATGATAGACATTAAGACTGAACCCGACCCCGAGTGTAATGATAGACATTAAGACCGAACCCGACCCGACCCGAGTGTAATGATAGACATTAAGACTGAACCCGACCCCGAGTGTAATGATAGACATTAAGACCGAACCCGACCCGACCCGAGTGTAATGATAGACATTAAGACCGAACCCGACCCGACCCGAGTGTAATGATAGACATTAAGACTGAACCCGAACCCGACCCGAGTGTAATGATAGACATTAAGACTGAACCCGACCCGACCCCGAGTGTAATGATAGACATTAAGACTGAACCCGACCCGACCTCAAGTGTAATGATAGACATTAAGACCAAACCCGACCCGACCCCGAGTGTAATGATAGACATTAAGACTGAACCCGACCCGACCCCAAGTGTAATGATAGACATTAAGACCGAACCCGACCCCGAGTGTAATGATAGACATTAAGACCGAACCCGACCCGACCCCGAGTGTAATGATAGACATTAAGATCGAACCCGACCCGACCCTGAGTGTAATGATAGACATTAAGACTGTTTGGTCGGGTTCAGGCAAAGATCTGCAGCTCTAATTCCGATTATGTCCCGATGCCCCGGTCCAGCTTAGTAAGGACAGTGCAAGCCTTTCCCCCTCCTGTGGTCAGCATCTCTCGTTTGTGTTTGGCAATACTTTTTTTGCCTCAAACTTCATGTCAAACCATTTATTTTTTATGTAATTTTTATGTGGTTAGCCCTTCCCCTGAAACAGCGTTCACAGAACAAGTGATTAAATCCCATGCATCCTTTTTGTATTTGATTTTGCAACCCCTATACTGACGCTGCTAAATATTACATATTTTTGCCTGTTCACTTATTGCAGAAGTATTTCCACTTCTGAACTACAGAAGTAATTTGTTCTTCTGGCGTCTGATCCTCTATACTGTCTATATGTTTTGGTTTAAGCATTTTTGCATTTTCCAAATTTTTACGATGAGTTTCCACTCCCCCCTGCAGTTTAATGCCCTTTTATGGGAAATACCGGGGCGTTTACCTATGCTAATTAGGACAACGGACACGCGCTTTGAATTTACGAAGACGTGGTATTCATCATTATAGGAACGTATAGGTACGAACAATTACGCCATTTAAGAACATGTTCGTGAATTTGAGTAAGACTTTTCTTAGGACCTTTCTTAGGAACGAATTTAAGAAATAACCCTATGTGTCTTTCTCTTAAGATCCATCATATCAAAAATTACATTAATTGAATAGTGTGTTGTAGAAAGATGATTAACCCTGTTTGCCCTAAAGTCAAAATAATAGGTAATAAGGATACCATTTGCCTTAGAACCGTAAGGTCAGCCATGATCGATATTCCGCCATTTGAAATATTTTGCTAGCTGTCCAGCAGCATCACTGTGGTCTGGCTTTGAGTTGTGGCATAGCTATAGTGGAATGGAAAACCTGCATAGTGCATTACAAATAGTTTAATAATCTGGAGTTGGATGTCAAGAGTCCTCTCTAGACACACTTTAGTGACTCCTAGTGGTAGATTATGCAAATGCAAGCTCAATTGGGGTTATTGGCCAATTAAACATGTAAAACATTTTATAAGTGAATAGACTAGTGGACTCCGCAGCACAGATGAGCACAAATTGTCTGTTTGTTCTGAACACAATACATAGTTCACAGCAACAAGGTGAGCTGTTTAATTATCTCAGGTATTCAGGTATTCACACTATGGCATCATGTGTACAATGTGACCAATGTGTCACTCTGACAATTAATTGCATCACAGTAAATAACACAGTAAAATATGAATAGTATGTTGAATAACTTTTATTATACTATCTTATCTAATTAAAGTACAATATAATAATGGATTGTTATTTATGACATTACAAAAACATTAGAAACATTAGAAAAAAACTCCTTTAATAGAAAGAAATAAGAAAGAAACCCATAAAAATAATACATGTTTTATAATGGACTGAGTGGAAGCAGTGCATTTATGTCGAATGTCAGGTTTGCTACACAGCATGCAGTAAACAGTATTATTGATTGACAGTTCAATGCTGTTGGACTGGCCTCCACTTAATCATACATGTAATATTGAACATCTTGTGAACATGTTGTGAGAATCAATACTATCCAGCAGCTCACCATCGTGTCGTTTTCGGAACACTGATCTGGAGCACATACAGATAACCTGATTAATGCTGTCAAAATAGGATAAATGATGTAATAAAAATGATAACAGTGTTAAGAGAGTGAGATCTACCCCAGGGTATATATTTTGCCTGACTGGTCTACTTCACTCTCCCAGCAATCTTTTATGAAAAAAACGAAAAGAGTAATTTTATGTAATAGTACATTTCTGTCTTCCTCTCAACCCTTCTCTAGATGTTATGGCCCCTAAAATGTAAACTTTACTTAGACTACTATGTTATGTTATGTAATGTTAAGCTTTAAATGATCTGAGAAAGTATATTCATGATTTGATAATATCAATTTCTTTAAAATGCTAGTTTTATTTAGATAAATAAGGCTATTTTTAAGATTTGTGTTAGATGTGAAAACATTAAGAGCGTACATGGGTGACAATATAAATTGCCACCTGTCAACTTGTAAGGTATCAGAGGATAGGTTTGCCATGGAGACACTCTACTGTTATTGAGATCTACAGAAAGAATGTGTAGCTCGTGGGAATTTGCTACACTTTTGAGGTAGGGGTGGGGGTCAAATGAACACAATGAAACTCCTGAATCCTTTTATGTAATATCTTTTAAAATATCTGCCATTTGTGGGGTATTTTGATGGTATCATAATGGAAATTATCATTATTATAAATGTAATAACTTGTATTTGTTCAATTTAAACAGTACATTTGTATACATTAACGGGGAATCTGATTCTGAGATGAAGTAAATCATTATTCAAAAGAAAGTAATTGTGCCAAATGTTCATGAAATGTAAAAGGAGCAATGGAACAAATCGCAAGCACATCCAGAACTATGAAATGCCAGTGAAATCACCCAGCAGTGGCAGGGTTTGTCTCTAAAAAGACAATGCCATCACCTTAGCTTTCCTCTTGTTCTTCAATGATTTAGTTATTTCCTTTATTTCACTATTTTCTCAAAGTTAAACAGGAGACACAAGGGACTTGTGTAGTTTTCCTACAACAGGTAATGAATGTGCTTGTCAGGCCTGTGTGTCACAGATTAAGCATGCTTTGTTTAGGAATGATTTATAGCTCTGATGCCTTGTTGCACTTCACTGTGAAGAGCAGAGGGTTTGATGGTGGTAAAAGAGCAGTTATGGGAGGGGGGAGTGGGGGCAATGTCAGATTTGTCTTACAGGAAGACTGATCTGTTCCTGCTCCGAGGATGCCCACTACAACACACACCTCTGCCATTAATCAAACAGAGCCTCAGAGTGCCTTGTGCTTTGTCTTCCCTTTTCCCTTCTGCGTTTAATGCTGCCAGGAGGCTTGGCTACATAGTTTCACCCAGCCATCTACAGCAGCTCCTGAGCATTAAAATATTGCACTTTGACTGGGCATCCTGGAACATAGAGGCCTCTGGGGCTTAGACAGTAAATGCTAATGTACTTCTGATGTAAAAGAAAGCTAATCTATTGGGGTTCATTTAACCCTAAAATGAGTTAGTTACTCTTTCTACTGCTTATATTCAAGGACTCTAGCCATCTGTTTAACTACAGGTGTAAAATTAAATGAGAATGTACTAATGCAAGCTTTAATTCAAACTATTTTGTTTTAGTATATGGTACAATGGTACTTACTTTCTGCTTTGCTATGAAAAGCAAAGAGTCTCTCTGCCTTATATACATATTTCAGAGAATTCCTGTGTATATATTTTTGATAATTCACTACACTGAGTATTGAGGACCTGAGCGGTCCAGTGAATAGCTAAAAGCCCCTTAAATTATGAACTAATAACGTTTGGCCACGTATACTTTACTCCTAGCAGTTTCCAAGCACACTTGTTACATTATCTGAAACTGCATTTCAGTACTGTATCCTTATAACTGAGATTGTATGACAGCTTTTGTTAGAGTTTGAAAGGCTTAGGGTCGTTTTAACATGATAGACATTTCTGTCTCAACCTATGCTTAGCCAAGTTAATTGGACGAATAATGATCTGCACTGGTACAGTGAGCATGGCCTGCATTTGAAACAATCGGCAAACCCTTTCCATTAGTGGCAGTAGTCCTAGTGTAAAAGCGAGATGATATGTAAATCAACATTCCCAGGCAGAATAAGTTAGCTGTTCACAGTTACATAGCCATTCAACTTCTTAAGGCTACATACTGTAGCGACCATTTATTGTTGTATAGTGCATATCTGTTAGACTCCACGTATTGTTTGGGTGTAGTGTATTGTACTTTGTGTGTGTGTGTGTATTGGTTTAACAGGTGCTGGGAGTGAGAGCTGATGGGATGAGAGGCGTGGCTATCTGGGCCTGTGAAGCGACGTGTTGTTTTCTTTTGCTGCCATGCCCAGTCTGTCTACTATCTCATTTGTGTTACTTTCCCTTAGGAGATGGGTCAGGTAAGACCCCAGTGTTTACATACACCCGTAAATAACCACTGTTAAACACATTAGGTTATATACGAGCTGGTGGACCCCTTGGTTTATGTAGCAGGTAGTAGAGTTTGATAGTTTAGAGTGTGATCGGCAGGGAAGAAGCAGGAATGAGTAGGGCTCTTTTGTTCCATTTCTTTGATATGTATATTTGTATGATTATACTATATATTATTATTTACTCAAATATCAAAACGAAAACTGACATTGTCTTTCTCTTGTTTTCCCTAGCACACACCCACACACACACTCCACTCATTGGCTTGGGCTGCTGCGTTTTCCACCTCTGATTAGCTTGCAATACCATCTCAGAGGTGGGAGCGTAACAAGTGGGGGCTCGTCCGGGATTTTGAGCCAGAAGCCAGAGTTGTGCCCAGAGTGGACTGTGTCTAGGGACGGTTCGGTGGAGTTGCTTGGGCGCGTGTTGTGTGTTGAGTGTTGGTTGTCGGTTTGTTCTAAAAATAATAATATCAATAATAATGAATAATAATCACTTTTTATTGCAAACCCTGTCTGAGGTCGTGTTGGCACAGTGCCAATAGATAGACCGTAAACAGATTATTGATCACTGATGTTTTGGAAGAGTCAAGCCAAGCAGGAGCTGTGGCACAGTGTGAGGGGAGAATTCATTGAGTTAGAGATTTTACCCTCCCCTGCCGGTGACTCCACACCGTGCTCACGGTTTGGCCAGTTCACTGGATGTTTGGCAAGATAATTCTTCTCCCGCGTGTTTAGAGTATGAGGTAGAGAGGAAAGGTAAACCCCCGTGTAGCTTTCCTCGTTATGAGGCTCCGTCTCTTGAAGGGTCTCTCTTTAACGCACGAGTGAAAGTCTGCGTAGCTAGCCTGAAGCTGGAGGAGAAGGCATAATCAGGCAGAGTATCGGATTCAGTTGGAGATGAGGAGATCAGATATTGAGGAAAAGTGCCAGATACGACAGCTGGAAGCAGAGGAAAAGGTAGTGCTGGCTCGAGTAGGACAACGTTCGGAAATGCCTCTCCATTCCTCATCTTTGTCTGTTCCATCGAAGCAGCGTTCCCTCCCATTTGACATCAGTAAACCCATCTCACTGGTTCCAGTCTAAAATAGGTTTCCATGGTGGCCCAGGCCGCTGCCATGGCAGTTTCCTTTTTTTAACACATACAACTTTGTTCAATTCCTCAGGTATCAAATTCTGGAGAGAAGACTCTGTATCCAACGTGCAAAACTGCCGTTCTCCAAATGAATGCCATATATAAGGGCATGTGATTGCTGATTGTACTAAATTACTGAGCCAGGCAGAAGCATTCACGTCACATAGGTCACCTAACCCAGTGGGTTTTATACAAACCTTCCACGTCACATAGGTCACCTAACCCAGTTGGTTTTATACAAACCTTCCATGTCACATCGGTCACCTAACCCAGTTGGTTTTATACAAACCTTCCACGTCACATCGGTTACCTAACCCAGTTGGTTTTATACAAACCTTTCACGTCACATCGGACACCTAACCCAGTTGGTTTTAAACAAACCTTCCACGTCACATCGGACACCTAACCCAGTGGGTTTTTTACAAACCTTCCACGTCACATCGGTCACCTAACCCAGGGGGTTTTACACAAACCTTCCACGTCACCTCGGACACCTAACCCAGTGGGTTTTATACAAACCTTCCACGTAACATCGGACACCTAACCCAGTGGTTTTTTTTACAAACCTTCCACGTCACATCGGTCACCTAACCCAGTTGGTTTTATACAAACCTTCCACGTTACATCGGTCACCTAACCCAGGGGGTTTTACACAAACCTTCCACGTCACCTCGGACACCTAACCCAGTGGGTTTTATACAAACCTTGCCTACTGTTGCTAGTATGGTGGCTGAGGTGTCCAGTGATCCATCATATGAGCCCATCATTTTACCGGGGCTGTTTTGTTGACGGAGGAAAGACACACACACATTCCCAGTCCCATTAACTCTATGTCTGCTTATTGTCACGGTGTTTAGGGTGGACGGAAGGATGAATGCCATTCAGGACCACGGAGAGCTTCTATTAATTCCTTTTAATGCAGGACACAACTCCTGGCACTCGGTGTAGCGTTAACCGCTCACAACACAGAATGGTGCGACGCAGCACACTCAATAATATATATAAGCCTCCTCACACGGAGTAAAAAGAACCCACGACCTCGCAATGAGCGTCGTGGGGCACAATACACGTAACATAGAAACAATTCCACACAAAGACAACCCGACACACAGGGAACTTAAATAGTCCTCTAATGAGGTAATGGACACCAGGTGTAGTGATGACGAGACTGAACCAGGTGTGCAGGGGGAGGAGATAACGATGATGGCTCAGAAGACCGGGGAGGACGACCGCCGAAGCCTGCCAGCAGGTGGCGGTAGATTGGCTTCTGAGGGAGTTCTCACAGTACTCCCCCCCTGACGCGCGGCTCCAGCATCGCGTCGACCCCGACCTCGGGGACGACCCGGAGGACGAGGAGCTGGTCGGTTCGGGCACCGACGATGGAAATCCTCTAGAAGGTTTGAGTCCAGCACATCCCTCGCCGGCACCCAACATCCCTCCTCCGGGCCGTACCCCTCCCACTCCACGAGATACTGAAGGCCCCCTCCCCGGCATCTGGAGTTGATGATGTCCTTGACAGTGTACGCCGGGGTCCCCTCGATATCCAGGGGGGGCCGGGGGACCTCCAGCACCCTCGATTGCTGGAGGGAACCAGCCACCACCGGCCTGAGGAGAGAGACATGAAATGACGCATTAATTCGATAGTCAGGTGGCAGCTGTAATCGATACGTCACCTCGGTTACCCTCCTCAGGACTTTAAATGGCCCCACAAACCGCGGGCCCAGCTTCCGGCAGGGCAGGCGGAGAGGAAGGTTCCGAGTTGAGAGCCAGACCCGATCCCCCGGGGAGTAGACGGGCGCGTCACTGCGCCTCCGGTCAGCAGACGTTTTCTGGCGCTGTTTGGCGTGCTGTAGGTGGGTGTGTGTAGCGTCCCATGTCGCCTCAGCACGCCGAAACCACTCGTCCACTGCTGCCACGGTGCCAGAACCGGCTGGTGTCCTAGGACACATTGAAATGATGTTAGGTTAGTAGAGGAGTGGCGGAGTGAATTTTGGGCATACTCTGCCCATGGCAGAAACTCCGCCCACTCCCCCGGCCGGTCCTGACAATATGACCTCAGGAACCTTCCCAAATCCTGATTCACCCTTTCCACCTGCCCATTAGCCTCGGGGTGGTACCCGGAGGTCAAACTGACCGAGACCCCCAAGCGCTTCATAAATGCCTTCCATACACTGGACGTGAACTGGGGGCCCCGATCTGACACAATGTCCTCCGGAACCCCGTAGTGCCTGAAGACGTGAGTAAACAGGGCCTCTGCGGTCTGCAGGGCCGTCGGGAGACCTCTCAGGGGCAGGAAGCGGCAGGCCTTTGAAAAACGGTCCACAACGACCAGGACTGTAGTGTGACCTTGGGAGAGAGGGAGATCAGTCAAAAAATCAACACTAATGTGAGACCATGGTCGCCGTGGAACAGGCAAAGGTTGTAACTTACCCGCCGGAAGGTGCCTAGGTACCTTACACTGGGCACACACGGAACACGAGGACACGTACAACCTCACATCCTTGGCCAGACCAGGCCACCAATATTTATTGGTAAGGCAGCGCACTGTCCAACCAATGCCTGGGTGACCCGAGGACACCGATGTGTGGGCCCAGCAGAGGAGACGGTCGCGAACATCCAGCGGCACGTACACGCGCCCCTCGGGGCACTGAGGAGAAGATGGATCCTTGCGTAATGCGCGCTGGATGTCCGCATCGACCTCCCACATCACCGGTGCCACTATACAGGAAGCAGGAATAATAGGTGAGTTATCAACCTGCCTCTCATGTATGTCATATAGTCTGGACTGCGCGTCTGCGTTGACATTTTTCGTCCCAGGAATGTACGATAACGTACACTCAAACCGTGTGAAGAACAATGCCCACCTGGCCTGGCGAGGGTTAAGCCTCCTCGCAGCCCGTATATACTCCAGGTTACGGTGGTCAGTTCAGACTACAAACGGGTGTTTCGCTCCCTCGAGCCAATGTCTCCATTCTGTCAGAGCCCTGACTACAGCTAACAGCTCCCTATCACCCACGTCATAGTTTTGTTCCGCCGCACTGAGTTTCCGCGAGGAGAACGCACAGGGACGGACTTTGGGAGGGGTGCCCGAACGCTGGGACAGTATAGCACCAATCCAAACCTCCGATGCATCCACCTCCACTATGAAGGGAAGTGATGGATCAGGGTGAGCCAACACCGGCGCGGATGTAAACAGCATCTTTAATATACTGAACGCGCGGTCTGCCTCGTTCGACCAACGAATCCGGGATGGCCCCCCTTTCAACAATGATGTAATGGGAGCTGCTACCTTGCCAAAATTCTTGATGAATCTGCGGTAGAAATTTGCGAAACCGATTATCCGCTGTACCGCCTTTACCGTGGTTGGAACGGGCCAATTACGCACGGCAGCCACGCGATCAACCTCCATCTCCACCCCCCCCGTAGTAATGTGGAACCCGAGAAAGGAGACTGCTCGCTGAAAAAACAGACACTTTTCCAATTTGGCATACAGGTCATGCGCCCTCAGTCGCTCCAGTACTCTGCGAACAAGCAAAACATGATCAGTCCGGTTCTCCGAATACACAAGGATGTCATCTATGTAGACGAACACTCCGCGGGCGATCATGTCCCGAAAAATGTTATTCACGAAGGACTGGAAAACCGACGGCGCATTCATCAACCCGTACGGCATCACCAGGTACTCGTAGTGGCCTGATGTAGTGCAAAAGGCTGTTTTCCACTCATCTCCCTCCCGGATACGCACCAAATTGTATGCACTCCTGAGATCTAACTTTGTAAAAAAGCGTGCCCCCTGCATTGACTCGATTACAGACGAAATCAGTGGGAGAGGGTACCGATAGCGAGCTGTAATGTTGTTAAGTGCTCGATAGTCAATACACGGTCGCAAACCGCCGTCCTGCTTTTTTACAAAGAAAAAGCTTGAGGATGCTGAGGAGGCAGAGTGGCGGATCACCCCCTGTTTCAATGACTCGGACACATATGTCTCCATCGCTTGCGTCTCTGCCTGAGACAGGGGATACACGTGACTGTATGGAGGTACAGCGCCTACCTGCAGTTCTATCGCGCAATCCCCCGGTCGATGGGGAGGTAATTTGGTAGCCAATTGTTTAGAAAATACGAGGGCCAGATCAGAATATTCGGAAGGAATGCGCACAGAGGAGACACTGTCTGGACTCTCCACCGAAGTCGCCCCGACGGAAACACCCAGGCATCTTCCCTGACACTCCCGCGACCACCCCGTCAAAGTCCTCTGAGGCCACGCAAATTGTGGATTGTGTCGGGATAGCCAGGGCATACCCAACACTACGGAAAAAGAAGGTGAGTCAATGATTTGAAATGTAATAATTTCTGTGTGTGTGTGTTGCGTGATCATCCTTACCGGTACCGTCACCTGCGTCACCATCCCCGAACCTAACGGCCGACTGTCAAGCCCCGTGATGGCTCGGGCACAGGCCAACGGCACCACCGGAATCTGTAAAGTGCTGGCATATGTCTGATCCATGAAATCCCCAGATGCGCCTGAATCTACGAGTGCCTTACACTGGGGAGATAGCGGTGAAGTCGGGAAACACACAGTAATAGTTGTGTGGGCGTCAGAGGACCCGGATGGAGTGTGGGGTGTTCTTACCTTCCTCGTCACAGGAGTGTCAGACCTCCCTTCCCTGGTTCTCTCGACCCGCCTGTAGCAGTGGGAGGCAGAGTGCCCTTTTCTACCACAAAAGGTGCACTCCCGAGGCCGCGCGGTCTCCCTGGACGCGGCGCCTCCCAACTCCATAGGCTCTGGAGCAACAGTCGAGCTGTGTGGAACGACGGGGTCGGGCCCAGAGCGTCCGCGAGCGTTGAGGAGATTGTCGAGCTTGATAGCAAGCTCGACAAGCTCCTCAAAGGAGAGGGTAGCATCCTTACACGCCATCTCCCGCCGGACCTCCGGGTTCAACTGTACCCGAAATATATCAATATACGCCTGTTCGTTCCACCCAGCCCCCGCTGCCAGGGTCCTGAACTCCAGCGCAAACTCCTGCACGCTTCTCTTCCCCTGCCTCAAGAACGCCAGAGGCTCCCCAA
Source organism: Dallia pectoralis (assembly GCA_029465975.1). NCBI lineage: Eukaryota > Metazoa > Chordata > Actinopteri > Esociformes > Umbridae > Dallia > Dallia pectoralis. Next base: position 17,776,172 of record CM055740.1, on the reverse strand, counting down.
CCTCTCTCCCGTCCGGCGGTTTATCAAACACCGAACGGAAGTAATCGGAGAACGTCCGGTAACTCCGGAGGTCCGACCCTCCCCCGAAACAAATCGCGTTGGCCCAAAAGAGAGCCTTACCTGAGAGGCAGGTGATGAGAGCGGCGACCTTTTGTCTGTCGGAGGGCGCTGGGCTCAGGTCCTCAAAATACAGCTCTAGCTGTAGGAGGAATCCCTGACAGCGCTCAGCCGCTCCGTCATACGCCGCGGGTCGGAGAAAATTCATTCCTCGAGTTCCCGGAGGAGAACTCGGTAGGGCAACCTCCTCGGGCGGCCGTGGAACCTCCGCTGGTCTCGCTGTGTCGGAGATCCTTGTCCCCAGGCGCCTCAGCGTCTCGACCAGGGAGGTGATGGCTTTGCCCATGGAGGACAGCGTAGCCGTGTGCTCCCGCAGAGTCCTCCAGACGTCTGGCTCCATAGTTCCGTCAATCTGGGTGTGGAATTCTGTCACGGTGTTTAGGGTGGACGGAAGGATGAATGCCATTCAGGACCACGGAGAGCTTCTATTAATTCCTTTTAATGCAGGACACAACTCCTGGCACTCGGTGTAGCGTTAACCGTTCACAACACAGAATGGTGCGACGCAGCGCACTCAAGAATATATATAAGCCTCCTCACACGGAGTAACAAGAACCCACGACCTCGCAATGAGCGTCGTGGGGCACAATACACGTAACATAGAAACAATTCCACACAAAGACAACCCAACACACAGGGAGCTTAAATAGTCCTCTAATGAGGTAATGGACACCAGGTGTAGTGATGACGAGACTGAACCAGGTGTGCAGGGGGAGGAGATAACGATGATGGCTCAGAAGACCGGGGAGGACGACCGCCGAAGCCTGCCAGCAGGTGGCGGTAGACTGGTCTCTGAGGGAGTTCTCACACTTATCAGTATCATAACGTTGTTCCAGCCAGTGGCATTACGCAGGCACAAGCACATCGTATGGGAGACCAGGTTGGATTAGAGGACACTATTATTACCCCATTCTAGAGCACAAACAAGGTGCCTAATGTGTCTTCCCAGGAAGCGAGTGGGCCATAGTGCTCATTCACTACATTGAAGAGTGAGAAACAACTCCCCATGACTTGGGACACTTTGATTTGTGCGCAAAATGAAGACCCAAGCTTTAACGCCTTAAAAAAGAGCAGGCTTTGGGAAAACAGGTAGCGTACTTTCCGGAGGATGGACTTTCAGTTCGGAAATGGTCAGCCTTTCAAAATTCGTGGTGCTCGACATTTTGAATCGTGGTGCCATCTCCGTTTAGAACGCAGGTACTAGTAGCACATAATGTTCCTTGGTCATAGGGATTACTAAAACATTGTGTGTTACAGCATTTTTTTGGCTTTTAATATTGTAAAATTTGATGTCAAACTTGTTGCACAGGTGCAGAAGTATCTCGCTATTACGCACAAAGTGTCCGCACATACCACCCGGAGAGTCAGGATGCACTGGAACGGTGGCACTCGACACTGAAATCCATGTTGCATAAATACCGTGCTGACACTGCTAGAGATTTAGATGAAAGGGCACTGTTTGTTTTATTTGCCATTCATGAGACCATACAGGAGTCCATTGAATTTCACCCGGCGGAGTTAGTTTTTAGTCAAATTATCCGCGGGCCGACAAAGGTAGTAAAAGATTACCTGTGGAGCAAAGCCAGCTCCTCTAACATGGTTCTGGATTATGTAACTCATGTTTGGGAGCCCATACACATACCGCTTGTGCGCTGGCGAAGGCCACAGCACTTTGTCTTCTTCTCAGGGGAGAATGAAGAAGCACTACAAAACCAGTGGGTCAGCCGTTAAATCCTGGTGAGCATGTTCTGGTTTTATAACCCATCCCTGGTTCAGCTTTATTAGCCAGATTTGATAATGCCATGCGTTCTGAGAAAACAGTGCTTGTGCTGGATGTCTTTGATGGCGGGGAGCTGGGCACCAGTGATGTGCTGGGCAGTTTTTACCACTCGCTGGTGGAACTTACAGTCGGCCGCATAGCAACTGTTGTACCAGACTGTGGGATAGTTGGTTAGAATGCTCTAGACCATGCATCGGTCAAAGTTCACCAGGATTTTAGTAGATAGGTGGGCCGTCTTTAACTTCCTTAAGAAGTAGAGGCAATGTTGCACCTTATTGACCAGGGTTGTGATGTTGAGGGACCAGGATATGTCATTGGCGATGTGGACACCCAGGAGTTTGTAGCTGGCCACACATTCCACCGTGGTCTCATCAATGAGAACTGGGGCATGTTCCATTTCTTGGATTTGTCCACGCTCGTTCGACCCTGCTCTCTCTCCTTGTTAGTGTTAACTATTAAGTGTTTATATTTGTAATATTAAAAGCTGCCATTGTGTTTGTCATGTTTGTCGCCATACACACACACACACTCCACTCCTGCACATTGGCTTGGGCTGTTGCGTCTTACTGCATCCAACGAGAAATGGCTGCATAGAAACCAATGGAACAAGGACACCAATAACAGACAGGTCCAGGACACACAAGAGATGAACACAAGACCTGTGGAATTATTTCCGTTGGTCTGGTGAGTCAAAATGTTGGATAAACAGCTATAAAGTGCTCAGCGTGTGTGGGAAATCCTTTAAGATTGGAAATACAAATACAGATGACTACCCAATGAAGCCGGCTGAGTGAATACCAAGGAGGTGCGAAGTCTTTAATGGAGTGGATACTATAGAGAATCCACTTTATAAAATGTATTTTGATCAGTCAAAAAATGTTTTTGTTTAAACCTATGAAAATACAATGAGGAAAGTCATAACTTGAGAAACTCTGGAACGATTACGCATATCCAAACATTTTACTGCCACATACACTGATCAGCCATAGCATTACACTGATACTCTCGTGATCATGGCACCTGTCAGTTGGTGGAATATATTATGCAGCAACATTTTGCGATCAAAATAAAGAAGGGCTGAATTATTGGCAAAATTAGACTCAGAGATTACAATGGTAACACAAGGCCAACATGTATTATACTCGACAGCTTTCGTTTATCACATACCAATGGTTATGTCTGGACATAAGTAGAGTGCAATAGTTCTTATTACCAGCTCCAGAACAGTGATGACAGGCATAGAAAGGCACACCGAATTGAGTACCATGGAATGTAAAAGCGATGAAGAGGAAGAAAAACAAAATTGAGCAGGAAGGAAGGCTCAAACAATGACAGGAAGCTCACAGATCTAGCAGGTAACAGCTATCCCAGATACTGTAATTGTATTGGGCTAAAATATAATAGTATTTATAATACGTTTCACTGTTTTTTCAGATTGTATCAACATGAAATGAAATATGATTTGTCTTGACCAATGTTTTGGATTTAATGTAAACAATAGCCTATAGTGTTTTTTCACAGTTAATACACTTGTAATACACATATTTAGTTTTAATAGTAGTAGGAAAAAGAATAACAATATCTCATAACAGAAGTACACAGAGAAATGCTTTGAGGGACAGATACTATATGTGAAGACACAAATATGTGTAGCATTACATAAAATTATTAAAACAATTTAGGAATATCAGGGAGGCCAAACAGGATTGAGTGAGAAATAAGAACTATGTGCAAGGACTATAAACAAGGACTATTTGCAAGGACTATAAACAAGGACTATAAACAAGGAATATGTGCAAGGACTATAAACAAGGACTATGTGCAAGGACTATAAACAAGGACTATGTACAAGGAATATAAACAAGGACTATGTACAAGGACTATGTACGAGGACTATGTACAAGGACTATGTACGAGGACTATGTACAAGGACTATGTACAAGGACTATAAACAAGGACTATAAACAAGGACTATGTGCAAGGACTATGTACAAGGACTATAAACAAGGAATATGTACAAGGACTATAAACAAGGACTATGTACAAGGACTATAAACAAGGACTATATACAATGACTATGTACAAGGACTATGTACAAGGACTATAAACAAGGACTATGTACAAGGACTATGTACAAGGACTTTGTACAAGGACTATAACCAAGGACTATGTACAAGGACTATAAACAAGGACTATGTACAAGGACTATAAACAAGGACTATGTACAAGGAATATAAACAAGGACTATGTACAAGGACTATAAACAAGGACTATGTACAAGGACTATGTACGAGGACTATGTACAAGGACTATGTACAAGGACTATAAACAAGGACTATGTACAAGGACTATAAACAAGGACTATGTACTGCTCCTCAGAGATGGGCCTATGAAAGAAGCAGCTCAAGTGTTTGTCCAGAAAGATCTGTTCTGCCTTCAGGCTCAGAGATCCCAGTGTGCCTTCTTTATTAAGAGCTTAAACCAAATCTGTCTTTTACTAAAGCCCTGTGATTCACTGATAGGGACTTCACTGCAGGCAAGGAAGATGAAATGTTTTACACTGTGCCTCAATTTCTACTAGTTTCCCTAAACAGATTGGAATGGTACATCGTCTGTGATGTATTCAAGGAAGGTCTTACACTTGAAGAGAGGTATGGAGACATCCTAGGTCCGCTCAATGAGCTCAGGTCAGAAATGATTTCTATTCTTTCCCATCATCTGTGTTATGTGGATATAGGAATCGGATATGTATTGAAAGGAAGAACATTGATTAGTACATACCTCAGGCACAATGACAAACAGCAGAGCGGAAGTCTCTGAATCCTCAAATACAATAACCCCATTTCTTAGGAGAATATGATGCTTTGAGATCATTACATTGAATATCACCAAAGCATTCATTAAGCCAAAGACATCAAAAAATGCTGCTTCGAAGAGTAAAAAACAACTGCATCAGATGGCAATTGAGATGGTTTGTGATCAATAAATCAACCAATCAAGTGTATTTTATAAAGCCCTTTTTACAACAAATTTGTCACAAGGTGCTTTAATAACAAACACCCAGCCTGAATCCGACAGAGAAAACATCGACAAGTTGAACAAGAAGAACAAGTTGAACAAGTTGATATGCAGCGGCTAGGAAAAACTCCCTGAAGATCAATTTTAGGAAGAAACCTAGAGAGCAACTAGGCTCTGAGGGATGACCAGTCCTCTTCTGGCTGCAAAATTGATTATTACATACCACTCGCATAATGACAAACAGCTGAGCGCTAGTCACCGAATCCTCAAAAATTCAATAACCCCATTTCTTTCATTGCTTTGACGTCATTACATTTTATATCATATAAGCATTAATATCAAGCCAAAGACGTCCAAAAATGCTACTTCGAAGAGTAAAAAACAACTTCATCAGATGGCAATTGAGATGGTTTGTGATGAGTTGGACCACTGAGTGAAGAAAAATCTGCCAAAAAGCTCTCATGCTATGGTGGAACTCGTTCAATGTTTTTGGAGAAGCATTCCAGATAACTACTGGTTGAGAGACTGCAAAGCTGCCATCGAGGCAAATGGTCGCTACTTGGAAGAATGATTGCATATGTGTGTTGCCATAGTTTTTACGTCTTCACTATTTTTCTACAATGTGTAATATTGTAAAATAGTGAAATACCATTGAATGAGTATATGTGTACAAACTCTTGACTGGTATTGAATGTACTGGGTGTAACCTAATGACATTACTTCAACTCCTAAAATAGAAGTCTCAGTTTTATGACCGCATACTGGGAATTACCCAGAATGTGCCATGTTCTTGACCTACCACCTCCCATTGTATGAGCAAGTTGAGTGTGTGAGTTCAGAGCCAGCCGAGCCAGCCCAGTGCCCGTTCCCCGGCTGACGGATTGGCCTTCTGTGCCCTCTGCTGCTCATTCTAGTGGTCCAACTGCACTGCATCCCATTGTTCTGTGCGCTAGGGCCGTGGCACGAGTTATACCTCATCATTATGTCGGAGAGTTGCAAGCTGATACCATTGCAGCAGAATCCTGCTTCCATCCCAGTGGACTACTGAGGTGGAGTGTGTCTATGTGCTCTAGAACAGAGGAGATCAGTGATTGGACAAGGATGTTTATGTATTTGTATAAGGTGTGGCGATACGGTATGCTGTAAAAGATGGTTATATTGGAATATATAATAAATATGGCTGATACAAGCTAATTTACAAAGGTCATACTTTTGCATGATTATTCATCCTTATTTAGTCTATGGACCAAAATAAACTGTGATCCATGATGTAGTTAACTTTAAACAGCCATTTTGAATCTCACTCTAACTTTAGCCACTGCTAGATACATATCTAAGTAATGGGGGTGTGCAAGAATGTTTATTTTATGATGGCGAATTACCTTTAAGTTACAGCAAACCGAAAACAGTTGCTTTCAGGTGATTTTGGAACACTCATGCAGCAATATTACATTTATTTTTAGCAGTGGCTAAAGTTAGCTGAAGTTTATAAGGGCTGATGAAAGAAAATGAAACCAGACCATTTCTCTTGGCCTTTAAGTATTATTCATGGATGATGGATGTACATTATTTGTGTGATAACCTCCATGCCAGATGTAAATTTGGGGTGTATATCCCAAGGTATTGGTACCAGTGTTCTTCAGGGGAATACATCTGTAATCAAACATCAGTCACACTGGGAACATATCGTGGTGAACTGGGACCTGCACTTCGGTGCACATTAAGTGTTGCAAGCCTACACAAGTCCACTGGCCACACCTGGGAACAAATACATTGCTTTTACAGTTACAGTGGTACTACATAGGTGCAGGATTGGGTGCAGGTTGTCTGAAACTGCCACTAAGATCATGTTCACAGAGGAATAGTCTACTTTTTATTCAACAGTGTTGAATGCATCTATGGGTCTAATGACTGGACTGGTTGCAGTGGAACAAGAGAGGAATCTCGGAGAAGAGTGGGTCCCTGGAGTGTTGTTGCTGAAATAGGGATAGACATTAAAATAAGTAAATCAGGGTATCAGGGTTCCTGGTTGTGTCTGCAGGTAGCATATCTAGAGAATGAGAACGGGAATTAGAAGACCTTTTTATGCCTGGTTAGAGTGTAACATGCATCCCATCTATGGGTGTAGGAGCTGTTAAAAACAGGTTAATTGCCTCCTCCCTCTAATAACACTAAATGTGTTTCTCATTATTAAACTATAACCTACACCCCTGATCCCATCAAACAGTTTTAATGTGAAAGAAGGTTACAGTTCTCATGAATGCAAGTTATCTGGCATTCTTGTCCATCTGACCTGGACTGTTTTACAAGACCCTCTGCATTGAAAAATGCATTTAAAAATTATTAATCCATAAAACATTCACCCAGCACAGCCAGAAGTGGCCTGGCCACACGTCAGAGCATGGTTCCTCTCTAGGTTAGGTTTCTTCTGAAATTTGACCCAACAGGGAGTTTTTTCCAGCTGCTGTGTATCAACTTGTTGATGCGTAGTCTGTCGGGTTTCAGGTTGGATGTTTGTAAAAGCACTTTGTGACAACTGTTGATGTAAAATGGGCTTTATGAAATAAATGTGAATGTTTGATGGATTAAAAGCAGCATGAGTAACAAGTCATGTACTTACTGCTAACCATGAGTAATCAAAGTCATGGTTACTTTGATTGGCCGGGCACAAATAGCTAATAACCTTCTGGGTTAAAGTAATATCTGATGTTTTCGTACTGTTGAGCCCTTTGAATGCACACTTATAAGTCGACGTGACCAAAATGACAGGTTGATCCCACACAAATGGGCAATTAAACTGTATCACGAACATTCTATATACACATATTAGCTTAATACTAAATATTAAAATCCATTGCCAGCTGGTTTTCTCAAATAAATCTTCAGGCAATAATGTCAAATTATACACAAGTTTATCCGACAAATGGCTCACAAGTTCTACACTTACCGTCGAGAGTGATTTTTTTCAGTATAGTTCTAAAAATCATGGATAACGAAGCCTATCAAATTCTTTACTGAAACGTGTTACACATTTGATTTGCTGAAAATTAAACGAAAATACCTAATTTGTTATACAGTTATATTGCTAACAACGTTGATTAGTGTGACTTATGCTGATAAAGTTGTTCAATTATGAATAATTTGTAATGCACATGCAAACATTTTAAGCACCTATACTCTCGCTAATCACTTTATTTGAAGAAAGGAGAATGACACTACCCTATTTGGAGGTGATAAGGATTAGTAATTAATCCCACATGTTAGGCCAACAGGAACAGGGAAAGAGTAGCCTGTTTGCAAAAACATTGAACTGGCAGGACAACAGATATTCCCCTGAAATTCAGCCAGTTAACAGAGGAATTGAGTTTTAACTGTATTGGTTAATGACAGAGACCTGGTTTGTCACAACATCCTTCCACTTCTCTGTCTTCGGGCAGACTTCAGCATTCATTGTCCAGCTCCATTTTTCATCAATTTATCGTCTTTGTCAATCTATAAACCTGGTTCTCATCCCATCATCATTACTACCTACATATTCCCCCTCAACATATCAGGATGTAGGTCCTTGAAATGTAAATGACAGAAAACAGATAATCAGAGGCCCAAACAAACTATACATTAAGGAGACACAGAGAAGCAACACGATAAAATTGCAATATTTTTCCATTCGTTGCGCCAAACACATTATCAAGACAGCTTTCTCAATACCACACATAAAAAATAACAATATACCATTCCAAATTTGTAACGCTGTAGTTGCAGTTTGTGAGTTTCCTTCTCACATACATGGACACTGCACTGTCCCATGTGAAAACCACAAGGTGTCAGAATGACAAATAGCTATGCTATCCCTTGAACAAAGTGCAGGGATTATTGTCACTCACTGTAGTGGATGGATTAATGACCGCAACCCAGTGGGAAAGGGTAATCACAGTAGATTAGGAAAAAGAAATCCCCCGATACAAAAGACAGAAACCATGTCTCTATTGCCAGGTAAATAAAGACTAATACTGTATAACTGGACTACATCCTGGCGGCAAGGAGACTGAACCCTCTCTAGGTCAGATGGTCCTGGTTCTTTGCCAGGTTTAATTGTAACTTATCCTACAGGACTTCCTATCTTGCCTGTATGACATGGAAACACCAGTAGATGACAGCCCCATCCTGCCTGAGTCTTGCAGAGGAGCATGTGTGATATGGGAGCTGCATGATGAGATTAAGCAGGCGGTGCACAATGGCCCGTCTCCTGTGCAATGCCCAGCTGGTCTCCAATACGTGCCTGCCACTGTGCGGGACAGGGTTAGGCTGGGGGTCCACTCTGAGAGTCCCTAGCCTCTAGTGGTTATATCAATTCACATGTTCCTGGCACCACTGTCTCAAGCATTGTACCAAAACAAAGCAAAAAGTTTATATCTTGAAAATGGAGACTGTATTCATTATTTTACCAAACAAATATACTGAGTTATATTATGATAATGTAAATTGCATGACTTTTATTTTAAAATGACATGAATTAAAACTATTAGAACTGTTATTTAATTCTTATTTCATTTTAAAATAAAGTCAATAATAGTTTAATTATTTTGAGAAACAAAAAAATGCTAAAAGTCTAATTCAATTATACATTTTGCTAGCAGAATTCCCCCCCAAAAAATTAGCTGATGGGAATCACCTTGTTTTACAGTAACGAAATCCCCACAAATTCTAGATTGACTTATTTGAGTCATCAGCATATATTTATTTTGTTCTGGTGTAGCCAATTTATCTGGATTGTTTTCAAGCTGCAAGCGCAGCACTTTAATTGGAATGAGACAAGACGTTAGAGACTCTTATATAGCCACAGAAGCCTAAAACGTTGCTTGTTTTCTTACTCCTTGTTGATTTTCACATGCTATCCTATATAGGTTTGGGTATTTCGGTTTGTCTTTTTGGACAAATCAAGTGGATAATTTTGTGTTTTTTTGTAATTTCCTATAAATAATTTTTTGGGTGGTATTGGGAAGAATTACTGTGCCACAACAGTTAGCCAAAATTGAGACTGTCTGGTTGTCTGTATGTTGTGATTCTTTATGTTTAGAAAGATGCTAGACAGTTCCTGAAAATATATATGTAATATATGTAATATGTAATAAAAACAATTAGTGCTGAATTTCTTTGTCACAACCATTGTTCTGTGGTTTCCAAACAATTTATTTAGAGTGTAACAAGTGCGGTTTGCAAACAATTTATTATAAAGAAATGCACATTTATTATCACAAAATCAGTTACACAATTTACCAGTTGACTGTCACTCTATCATGTACCCACAGAAAAACAATGCTGATAAAAATCTCCATTGCCACGGTATGCTAGATTTGTTTCGTATTCTTTTCCATAGCCGTCTAAACAACATTTTATTTTTACTTCCCTGACAGCATTTTACTGAATTCATGACAACTCTTTTTGTGAGAAAATATCCATCGGTAAGCCTGGAAAGAAGAATTGTTGTGCCGGGTTGAAGAGAAACAAGATATTGACAGCTAAACCTTAGAATCAAGAGAGCCTCTCTACATGTAATAATCAATTTCTCTCCAGGGTCATTGCTAAGACTGGTGCATGTGATTGAGGGGGACCATGGCTTGGTAGGGGCAGTATCCAATATCAATATCAATTTTGTGAAGGGACCCAGATATATATATTTATTCTTATTAGTCTCAAGATATTGTAAAGGGGAGACACAGGGAATAGGCAAGTGTGCCAGTGCTCTGTTACCTGGAGGGAATTTATTAATCCAAGGAGAAACAGACTCTGGTGGGCATCACACTCTTCTCAACCCCTTACTCACATTGTTTTCCTTAAAGTTTGTAAAACAAAATTGCGACATTATGCACTGTTTTTTACCTGCCTAAAAATGTAGACATTTCGGCTGACAAAAACTGAAAAGCTTATCGGTTAATGTTGGTTGTGATTAGGTAATGCTAACCCTGTTACAGGAGTGTAGTCTGGGATGGGAGGCTTTTATATTTGGTTGTGATTAGGTAATGCTAACCCTGTTACAGGAGTGTAGTCTGGGACGGGAGGCTTTTATATTGGGTTGTGATTAGGTAATGCTAACCCTGTTACAGGTGTGTAGTCTGGGACGGGAGGCTTTTATATTGGGTTGTGATTAGGTAATGCTAACCCTGTTACAGGAGTGTAGTCTGGGACGGGAGGCTTTTATATTGGGTTGAGATTAGGTAATGCTAACCCTGTTACAGGAGTTTAGTCTGGGACGGGAGGCTTTAACATAGATAATAAGGTTATTACAAATGAAAAGGGCTCCAAATAAATGTACTGATTGTACAAGCAGGTAAGAGTTCAATCAGTATGCCATATACTTTGCTCTAAAAGTTTGAAATTGCAGTAATTTAGTTAACATAAAGGCAGTTATAATGACCATTTAGATACACACATGGTCAAATAGAGATACTTAACAGAAAATTAAGGTAAATTGAAATACATTCAGGCCAACACACTAAAAAGTTAAATATAAAACCAAGCGCACATGCACAAAATTTAGCAAAGCGCCTTCAATCTTATCCACATACACAGTCTCATATTCTCATATTTTTTTGCTTTGCACAGCCAGTAAAAATAGTTCACACACAGTTATGTTACCTAGGCGTTGGTTTTACATTTATATCTTGTGAAAAACAATGATAAGCAAATGTTTTGATACCACTAAATTGAGCACGTTTCAAGGATTTATCAGTTTCTCTTGGAATTTGCCAAGAAAGTTCTTAATTGATTTATTTACAAATATTTTTTCACCATTGCACTGGTGTTTATGGTGGTATACATTTCAAACCCTCTCAGCATATTTACTGCCTACCTAGATTTAGTTTTACCTAGCTTTAGTTTTCTTGTTCGTACTTATATAATTACTTGCTTAATTTCCCTGATTTTGTTTTACAGTTTACAAACTTATCCGAACATTAGTACTTAACCTTCCTGTGTCTCCGTCTGGATAAGTCGTGCTACTTATCTGCGCACTAGAAAGTTAAGTACTCGTTTGTGTTATGCCTTTTCACTGTAGTCGGTGTACTTTTAACCTGAAGGAGAACTACCGCCTTCAAGAGAAGATAGCGAAGTTAGAGTCTCGGTTACAGGTGCATGTGTCAGGGAAGGGTTATGGTAGGGTAGACAGGCAAGCTATTGCGCCTGTGCCACTAGGAACACAGCATAGAGCTAGCCCCTCGGCACAGCCCTGGCAGCCGGGCAACTCCTTCAAGTCTTTCTCGGCTACTGGAAAGAATTGCTACCGACCGGCGAAAATTAGTCTTTCCAACCGATTTTCTCCCTTAGAGTCGGAACCACTGCCCGAGCCGTGCTCTGATGGGAACGAACGGCTTGCAATTTCTGCTGGCAGCCCGGAAAAACTGAAAACGCTAGTTATTGGCGATTCCATTACTCGCAGTATTAGATTAGAGGATCAGCCAGCGATCATTCATTGTTTACCGGGGGGCAGGGCCACCGACATAGCCGCTAATCTGGAGTTGGTGCTAGCGAAGTCTAAAACTGGAAAGCGTAGGGAGTATAGAGATATTGTTATTCAGTTGGCACTAACGATGTTAGGATGAGGCAGTCAGAGGTTACGAAGCAGAACCTAGCGTTAGCGTGTAGTTTAGCTAAAAAGATGTGTCGGCATCGAGTAATTGTCTCTGGCCCCCTGCCAGCTAGGGGCAGTGATGAGATCTACAGCAGACTCTCACAGCTCAATCGCTGGCTGAAGACGGAGTTCTGCCCGTCGCAATCGATAGGTTACGTGGATAATTGGCCAGGTTTTTGGGACTCGCCCAGGAACAGGGTCAAGCCTGATCTGCTGAAGAGCGACGGACTTCATCCTAGCTGGAGAGGTGCTTTTCTTTTGTCTAGGAATATAGCTAGGAGACTCACTCCTATAGTGTTAACATGAGATAGGGTGCAGGTCAGGCAGCAGGCTGTTAGCCAGCCTGCTAGTCTAGTGGGATCTGCTGATAGCATAGCCAGAGCAGTCAGCAAACCCTGCACCATCGACACCGTCATTAAAACTAGGCTCAATAAAATAAAAAAAGGTAGTGTTAATAAAAGCAACCTTATTAATATAAGGCCCTCAATTAGTCCAGTCATAAATAAAACTGACATTAACATCTCATATCTAAAAATAGGTCTCCTAAATATTAGATCACTGACCTCAAAAGCAATTACAGTAAATGAATTAATTACTGATCATAAATTAGACCTAATTGCCCTGTGTGAAACCTGGCTTAAGCCTGATGAATTTATTCCTTTAAATGAAGCTTCCCCTCCAGGTTACACCAGTGATCAGATTCCCCGTGCATCCCGTAAAGGGGGGGGTGTTGCTAATATTTATGCTACACAATATAATCTTTCATTAAAACAAATCACTGGGTTTGTGTCTTTTGAAGTATTACTTATGAGAACAAATCAGGGCAATACCTCGTTTTTGATAGCTACTATCTACAGGCCTCCTGGGCCGTACACATTGTTCCTAAGTGAGTTTCCAGAATTCTTGTCCAACATTGTAGTCATGGCAGATTCAATTTTAATCGCTGGTGATTTTAACATCCATATGGAAAATACCAATGACCCTCTTCAAAAGGCATTTAGTGCCATAATTGACTCGGTAGGTTTTCTCCAGCACGTCTCAGGACCTACGCACTGTCACAATCATACTTTAGATTTAGTGTTATCAAAGGGAATAAATGTAATTGATTTAACTATTTTTCCTCAAAATCCTGGTTTATCTGACCATAATCTTATAACATTTAGCATTAAAACAAGTGACACTTTTGCCCCCCAGGTAGGGATCTTTAAAACCTGTTGCATAAATTCTACGACTACTAATAGATTTATTGACGCACTTCCAGGCTCGTTCGGCCTGCTAAATGATGGTAGAGCTACATCATCTATACACAATCAAATAGAGGATCTAAACGATATACTGTGTAAGACTTTAGATGCTGTGGCACCCCTAAAAACAAAACCAATACGAAATAAGAAACTTGCTCCCTGGTACACTGACACTACTAGAACACTTAAGCAAGCCTCCAGAAAATTGGAGCGAAAGTGGCGCTCCACGAAGTTAGAAGTATTTAGACTAGCCTGGATTGATAGTACTGTGCTATACCGGAAATCACTTATAAGTGCTCGATCAGCCTACTTATCTAATCTAATCGACACAAACAAAAATAATCCTAAATTTCTTTTTGACACAATTGCAAAACTCACTAAAAAGCAATGTTTAACCAATGAAGTGGGTCTTCACTTTAGTTGTGATGAATTCATGAACTACTTCGATGAAAAAATAATCAACATTAGAAAAGAAATTGCAAATTGTACCCTTAACTGCCTCAGTTCTCAAAAACTTTGTTGTCCTGAGAGCCCGCAGAGCTGCCCGGATTTAGATTAAATGGCGACTCTTGAATCTTTTGTACCTGTGTCTCTTGAAACATTTACAAAATTAATAAATAGTTCAAAATCAACCAACTGTCAACTAGACCCAATTCCAACTAAATTACTTAAGGAGTTACTTCCTGTGCTTGGCCCATCAATGTTGAACATAATAAATTGGTCACTGTCCTCCGGATCAGTGCCAACCTCACTAAAAATTGCAGAAATTAAGCCTCTGCTAAAAAAATGTAACTTAGATCCAGACATCCTAAAAAACTACCGACCAATATCAAACCTCCCGTTTCTTTCAAAAATCCTAGAAAAATCTGTCTCACTACAACTTACGGCCTTTCTGAAGACAAATAATATATATGAAAAACTTCAGTCCGGTTTTAGACACCATCATAGCACTGAGACTGCACTTGTTAAGGTGGTAAACGACCTTTTATTGGCTTCTGACAAACGTTCTGCATCTCTCCTATTGCTTCTTGATCTTAGTGCTGCCTTTGACACTATTGATCACTCCCTTCTCTTGGAGAGATTGAAGACCCTTGTTGGGCTAAGAGGACATGTTCTCGATTGGTTTAGATCTTATTTATCAGATAGACTTCAGTTTGTTTGTGTAGATGGCTTATCCTCTAACAAATCAAAGGTATGCATTGGTGTTCCACAAGGCTCAGTCTTAGGACCACTTCTGTTCTCACTCTATATGTTACCTTTGGGTGATGTAATCCGAAAACATAATGTCAATTTTCACTGCTATGCCGATGACACACAGCTGTATATTGCTATGAAAAATGGAGAAGCTCCTAAATTAGCCACTATGGAAGCTTGTGTTTCAGATATATGAAACTGGATGACAGAGAATTTTCTGCCTACTAAATTCAGATAAAACTGAAATGCTAGTTTTAGGACCTAAGAAACAGAGAGATTTATTGACAGACCTTACGCTGAACCTAAACGGATGTAGTCATTTCACAAAAAACTGTCAAAAACCTTGGAGTGGCCCTTGACCCGGATCTCTCATTTGACGATCACATAAAATATATTTCAAGGACAGCATTTTTCCATCTTCGGAATATTGCAAAAATCAGAAATTATTTATCAAAAATTGATGCAGAAAAACTAATCCATGCTTTTGTTACCTCAAGATTAGATTATTGCAATGTTCTATTCTCTGGTTACCCTGATAAATCAGTAAACAAACTTCAATTAGTACTTAATACGGCTGCTAGAATCTTAACTAGAACTAAGAAGATTGAACATATTACCACAGTTTTAGCCTCTTTACATTGGCTGCCTGTTAAGGCTAGGGCAGACTTCAAAGTACTATTGTTAACATATAAAGCTTTACATCAACTTGCTCCCACCTACCTCGCTGAATTAGTCCAGCCATACATACACACGCGTAACCTTAGATCAAAGGATACTGGTCTCTTAATTGTACCTAAAATTTCTAAACAAACAGCTGGAGGTAGAGCCTTCTCCTATAGAGCTCCTCTATTATGGAATGAGTTGCCAATCTGGGTTAGAAATGTAGATTCTGTTAAAACCTTTAAATCACAATTAAAAACATATCTTTTCAGTAAGGTCTATGGTTGAGTGTAATATGGCCCAGGGTACGAAGGTTGAACGGAAGGCTCGGATCTCATTCTGCCCTGCTGTCTTTGCCCTGCAGGTTCACATCTCCCCTGGGGTGTCCTCTCGATTGCTGCCTGGGGGGTGGAGTCACTGGCTCGCTATGGTTCCCTGTTGTTGCCTCTCGAGTAGCTTTTTGAGCAAAAACGATACCTCCAGGCTGCTGCCTGGGGGGTGGAGTCACTGGCTCGCTATAGCTCTCCTTTGTTCGCTCAATCCGAGTAGCTAGTGAACAAACTCTGATTATCCCAGTTAACTGTGGGGAGGAGTCACTGGTTCGCTATAGCTCTCCTTTGTTCGCTCAATCCGAGTAGCTGGTGAATTAAACTCTGATTATTCCAGTTAACTGTGGGGAGGAGTCACTGGGTCGCTATAGTGCTCCGTTGCAGCCTCAATTCGAGTAGCTTTGTGAGCAAAAACGAAACCTCCCATATGCTCCTTGGAGTGTGGATGTCACTGACTCGCTATAGCTCTTGTTTGTTCCACCAGCTCAAGTAACTTTGTGAGCAAAAACTAAACCTGCCCGAGTGGTCATGGTCGATTGGCGTCCCTGGGTTGATGCTCGGCATAGTGGGTGGGTGTTTTCCGGCCTATTGGGCCCTGTTTCGGGGTTTACCCTGTTCAGGGCCCCAGCTTCACTGGACCCCCCCTGTCTCATTCTAAGATCTATGCTGCTATATTATGGTGCCGGGGACGTAGGGAACCAGGGTGTCTAACCCTTCCTGTGTCCTGTCTCTACTAACATCTGTCTGGACTTGTCCTGGGTTTACCCTTTTAAAGTATTATGTTCGGTATACTATTGTGCCGGGAACTAGTGTCCAACCTTTCCCTGTGTTTGTGTCCACTTCTGTCATGGGGACCGCTCCAGCTTGGAGCATATGCTGGATCCTCTCTGGGGCCCCTGACTGTGCGGCTGACGGAACAGCTGATGCAACCGGAGCTTCTTCCTCCAAGCCTATTAAACCCATCATCCCTCCCAGTCATCCCGGACTATTTTGTTTCTAAGATTTTCACACCTCGCTTGTTGTATTGTCATAAACTGACCCAGCCCAGCCAGAAGAGGACTGGTGATCCCTCAGAGCCTCGTTCCTCTCTAGGTTTCTTCCTAAATCTGACTTTAAGGGAGTTTTTCCTAGCCGCCGTGTATCAACTTGTTTAACTTGTTTTTTTTTGTTCAACTTGTTGATGTTTGCTCTGTCGGATTCAGGCTGGTGATTGTAAAAGCACTTTGTGACAACTTTTGTTGTAAAAAGGGCTTTATAAATAAATTTGATTGATTCATTGATTGACTTTCACTATAGAACATTGTTTGGAACTTTACATTTAAGCTTATGAAACCCAAAAGAGCATTAATGAATGCATAATTAACAAATCGTTCACATGGAATATCCATAAATATAGTATTATGAGCTGTGTCTGCCATTTGATTTTGAAATGTGTCAATGGTATTTTTAATGCAGTGTTTTGTTTTGCAGTAGATATGAGGAATGTGGTGTTTTGTGTGTGCAATTAAAAAAATTGTTGGTCGATTTTTAAGAAATGTGTGTAAGCAGTTGGTACAAACAGGGAGCCAATTAGTGTCTACACATGTGAGAAGTGTGAGTGATCAGCACAGAGCTATCTGCTGTGTTCACAGACCTGTTCAACAAATCATTGGAGTCCTGCAGCGTGCCAGTCTGCTGGTAAACCAAGGACCACAGGGCTAAATGACCACAGACCAGTTGCTCTGGCCTCTGTTGTTATGAAGTCCACTTCATCCTCCAGCACCTAGACTCCCCTGGAACCTCTCCCAACTCGGAGTGCCAGAGTCCACTCCAACAAGAGGCAGCACCTGAGGCTGGAGAAGCACCTGTCAACCCCCATGACCACCCCATCAACTCCAGCTCGCCTCAATGCTGCATCCTGTCTCCCTTTCTCTTCTCCCTGGACAACAACAACTGCATTTCCACCATGTCAAGCTCATGAAGTTCTCAGATTCCACCAATAAGTCCATCATTGGACTTATCTCTGAGGAAGACGAGTATGCCAACAGGGAGAGATTTATCATCTGGTATTCTGGTGCAGTCTGAACAACCTGGAGCTCGATGCCCAAAAGACAGTGGAGATGAGAGTGGACTTCAGGAGAAGCCCTGTGTCCCATCACCCTGATTGGCTCCCCAGTCAACTCTGTGGAGTCCTATTGCTTCTTGGGCACCACCATCGCCCAAAACCTCAAGTGGGAGCTAAACGTCTTCTATCTCACAAAGAAAGCACAGCAGACGATGTACTTCGTGTGTTAGCTGAAAATGTTTAACCTGCCAAAGGCTTCTCTGTCTATGATGGTGTACTTCTACACGGCCATCATTGAGTCCATCCCAACCTCCTCCATCACCGTCTAGTTAGCTTCAGCCCCCCTGTCAAGACCATGGTAGTGCATTACCCAGAGCACCCGCAGAACAGGTCACTGGCTGCAATGTGCTCAATGTAAATTCATGGACAAATCAGGCTAAGTGGAAGTCTACCCAAATACCAATCTGGGCCCAACTATCCCTTTTTCCAAAAATATATGTACATATTTATTTTTACAGAATTCTGGATTTGTTTGTGTAACATCAAGCTGGTTAACATCAACAACACATCAACATCCACACCATTTTATGTTTAAATGTATCTAGGGTGCCAATAATTATAGAGGGACATTTACATTTTAAATGACATTTAGTCACATCCATTATTCATCTGTACCTATCCTGGAAAACGCAACTTATAAGAAAGTGTAAATACCATGTCATCACATTTGTAATAATGTGCCTAACTAGGATAAGCAGCTTATGGGAAAATGAACATTCATATATAGTATGTACATACAAATGAATTCCATTGTTCATACATAACCTTTGATTCAAGAAAAACCCTGTAGCCAAACAATAAGCATAGGATATTAGCATGTAGTATTTTAGTTACAGATGCATTCAGAAACTGTTCTTAATTTTTGAAACCTCCCATTAGGCAGAATGTGTAATAAGGCTGTGTTTGAATCGCAGCTTCTAACATAAGGAGTCATGGTTACCTTAAGATTTGCTACAACATCTTCGCTCAATAAGCAGTCATTGTTTTATTTAATATTTAACAAAACTGTAATTACATATTTGGAACAACATCCTTCAAGTTTTGTAATCACCTCAGGTGGTTACAGTTTATATGTATTTAAATAGCAGTTATTGTAATAAGAATTATTATAACTATTATAACTATTATTAATGAAATTCTAACAATTATTATAACTATTATATATATTATGTCTATATTATTTTCAGAATCATATCCATTAAAAGCAGTGGCAGTGTTATAATGAGTATTTAGTAGAATATTCATTTTTTCAAGCACCCCAGGAAGGGTGTGTTATTTAAAGTTATTTGGTCTTGGTAGCTTGTACAGTTTCTCCCTAGAGATGGCAGCGGAATGAAATATATGCTTAACAATGTTTAAAGTTCTCTGCTTTTGGATAATGAGTAGGTATTAATTCTTGGTTGTGTAAATAGCCCTACAAGTGTCATGTAAAACCCATAGTTCTCCTTCCTGGGCTGATAAGGCAGACTGAGTGAGTTTTCCCTTTTCTCTCTGGCGCTCTTCTGGCTCTTTTGGCTGACTGCCTGGGTAATCGTTGCATACTCAGTGTTTTTCACGACAGTGCCGTTATTTCACTGTGAAAACTCCCAGCATGGGATGTTACATCCACCTCTGGCAAGACACTGCTGTCAGAGCAGATCATTGGAGGGCAGCCTTCCCTTTCAATTAGCCTTCATTTGTCTGAGAAGAGAGCCAGGAGCACCAGAGTGCAAGCAGACAGGCAGGCACCCAGCCCAGCCAAAGAACTGAACAGCAAGCAGAGCAGGTGGGAGGAGAGAGGAGGAGAGATTGAGAAGTAAGCCCCAAAACTCCAGAGGGGGGACGAAATACCCACCACTGCTGCTCGCTAAGTCCCTCTGTACCAAAGAGGCTGTGTCTTCGCACGTCACAATAAACACAAGCCAGTACCATGGAAACGCAACCATTTGCCACTCAAACATGTGATGAGACATGGCACCAATGAGCTGTTTACATCCCTGAATGACCAAATCTCCTAATGCACTCCCAGTGCCTGAGGGAGGACTGGCCGGGGCTATGATGCAGCGTTGCAGTGCTATGTTGTCTATGAAGTTAGAACAGAAACCACAACATATATGGCACTAATCAGGGGGCTGTTCAGTTAGCCCGTTTGGAGATACATGGGGGAGGGCGATGGAGTGAGATTGGGGAGGAGTGGCAGACATACTGTCATGCCTGTGGGTTGTTGTTTACAAATGCCGTATCCAGGTAGGATTACGAGTCAACTCTTTATCTTTGTTTTTCTCTCTCTCTCTCTTAATCTTCATCAGTGGAAAGAGCTTGAGGTAGAAGATGTAAACATGGGCAGATAAAACAGCAAATCAAAACAAAACAATAAATCATAATATAAGAGAAAGGTTATATATATATATACCTTTTGCCACATTTCAGGCTTATATGGAACGAAAATTGGATATTTCAAACCTTTTTAACAAGTTAAAAAATGCGAAATTATTCAGGCAGAATGAGTGGCAAGAAGAAAGCCATTTCTTAAAGATATCCATAAAAAGTGTCGTTTAAAGTTTGAGACCTGGGAGACACACCAAACATGTGGAAGAAGGTGCTCTTCTGACTCCTAGAGATGAAAGCACTTCAATGCAAAAAGTTAAAAATTAATTGCAGAACAATATGCTGAATATGTGATGTTATAGGCCACTCAGCAAAGAAGAAACCAATGCTTCAAACCCGCGATAAAAAACTATGGTTTGCAACTGCACATGGGAACAAATATCATATTTTTAAGAGAAATATCCTCTGGTCTGACAAAACGAGAATACAACTGGCAATAATGACCGTCGTTATGTTTGGAGATAAAGGGAGGCTTGCAAGCTGAACAAAACTATCCCAACCGTGAAGTACTTGGGTGGCAGCATCATGTTGTCGGATGCTTTGCTGCCGGACGGACTGGTATGCCAAAAAATGGCATCATGAGGAGGGAAAAATACAGTGGATATAAAAAGTCTACACACCCTGAACTTTTCCCATCTTAAATGTGACCTATAACGTGAACAATTCAATTGTAAAAAGAACTGAAACCTTTGAGGGGGAGAAATAAAAATGAAAACCTTAAAATGCCCTGGTAACATAAGTGTGCAACCCTATTGTAACTGGGAATGTGGCTGTGTTCAGAATTATCCAATTACATTCAAACTCATGTTAAATAGAAGTCATTACACACCTGCCATCATTTAAAGTGACTCTGATTAATCCAAATAAAGATCAGTTGTTCCAGTAGGACCATGGGCTTAGGGACTACAAAGTCAAGGTATTAGAGTGGCCATGAGCACAGACCTCAATTTTCTAGGATTAAATTTGCAAAACACTTTTTAGAAAAGGTGTGCGTAAACCTCTGACTGTTCCTGCGACTCCTCTGTTGTGTTTTCAGGGATTTAATATATGATGCCATACTTTTACTTTTATTTAGAAGCTCTGCGTAATTCAATGCTCAACACGTGTCTGTTTCAACACTTGCCATCCATTCTTTCCTCACCATTCCAAACTTTGTTTGGCGTGTTGTAGCCAAATGGGTCAAACTAAACCCAGACTCTATTAAATAATCACAGAGAGGCTTTGGATTTCTGCTCCAATTAAGTTGCCAAGAGGGTTCATTTTTCCAGACCAGTAATCAAGAATAGATTGAGGTTCTCAATGTTTGGAACATGAATTCATTAAGCTTTTTGACTTGTGCCAATGCTTCGAACAGCTTTGGCACAAGTCAAGCACCAATATAGTTACCGGTACGCTGTTGCAAAAAACAAATGCTGATACTACGGTCCAGATGGTCCCACTCAAGTCTACCACTGACTATGGACATCTTTGATGCTCGAAAAATAGTCAGTCAGTATTGGCAACAAAAACTGAATTGTGTTAGTTATGTTAAATTCACTGTGCATCCTAATTGTGACAGCTCACTCATGCTTCAGATTATGAGTGGCTGTCTTTATCTAACGGGAGAGGTGAGAAAACAGCACAACACAGTTACACTCATGTCTTATTTCCCATCTTATTCACTCTGGGGCCTTCTGGTCCCATTGTAGAGCCACAGTAATGGGCCTTGATTGCTTTCAGCTGTGCCCTGTTGGTGCCACTGAGTAAGCTACGTTCACTGTTCTCTCATGGCAGCAAGAAGTTCTTCTGGACAGACTGTGAGGAGGATGTCCATGCCCTCTCCCCAGGATCCAAAGCATATAAAAAAAGGAACATGCAATCATCACAGTATAACACCAAGGGAATTAAACTTCAGGGATAATGATCTGTCCAGTTAGGAAGAATAGCTGATTGTAAATTACTGTCACCTGTTTTGGTGCAATTGAAAATGACAACAGGGGCACTGGAAAGGCAAAAGCAAAACAACCCCTAAAACACCTTTTTTGCAGGTGTTGCCCAAGGACAATAGTTCTCTCGTTATCCTTCCTGACGGATCTCTAGTACTTCTCTCGTTATCCTTCCTGACGGATCTCTAGTACTTCTCTCGTTATCCTTCCTGACGGATCCTTCTCTAGTACTTCTCTCGTTATCCTTCCTGACGGATCTCTAGTACTTCTCTCGTTATCCTTCCTGACGGATCTCTAGTACTTCTCTCGTTATCCTTCCTGACAGATCCTTCTCTAGTACTTCTCTCGTTATCCTTCCTGACGGATCTCTAGTACTTCTCTCGTTATCCTTCCTGACGGATCTCTAGTACTTCTCTCGTTATCCTTCCTGACAGATCCTTCTCTATTACTTCTCTCGTTATCCTTCCTGACGGATCTCTAGTACTTCTCTCGTTATCCTTCCTGACGGATCTCTAGTACTTCTCTCGTTATCCTTCCTGACGGATCTCTAGTACTTCTCTCGTTATCCTTCCTGACAGATCCTTCTCTAGTACTTCTCTCGTTATCCTTCCTGACGGATCTCTAGTACTTCTCTCGTTATCCTTCCTGACGGATCTCTAGTACTTCTCTCGTTATCCTTCCTGACGGATCCTCCTCTAGTACTTCTCTCGTTATCCTTCCTGACGGATCCTCCTCTAGTACTTCTCTCGTTATCCTTCCTGACGGATCCTCCTCTAGTACTTCTCTCGTTATCCTTCCTGACGGATCCTCCTCTAGTACTTCTCTCGTTATCCTTCCTGACGGATCCTCCTCTAGTACTTCTCTCGTTATCCTTCCTGACGGATCCTCCTCTAGTACTTCTCTCGTTATCCTTCCTGACGGATCCTTCTCTAGTACTTCTCTCGTTATCCTTCCTGACGGATCCTCCTCTAGTACTTCTTGACTGATGCTTCTGAAGTTCTCCTCGAATTCTTCTCAGTAGTAATTTGCTAGTGTACCTGTTACTACTGTTAGCATAAGGTGGTGCCTGCGGCTTATTCTGTTTTCACAGTTAGTCCAGCTCCTCCAGGTGGGCACATTCATACTTGCCGTTGCATGACGGGTAGCAGAGTCACCAAGTACAGCTTCAAAATCATGACGGAGATACCAGGAGACAGGCTGGAGAGATGGACAGGGCCGTAGAAAGGCATCAACCCAGCAGCAGCATGATTCTTTGAGTGAGGAGGAACAGGAGGAGCTGTGTGAGGAGGCACAGCCAGAGTCGAATAAAATGACCTCCAGTGGGCTACAGGTGTGCATGGTTCTGACCCGTCAGAGAATTACACAATGTGAAGTAAAGATTTTGCAGAGTAAAGATGTTGAGTGAAGATCTAGGCCCGATGTGTGATTTATGTGTGCTCTATATTATTTGGAACGGTGCCAATCACCACAAGCAAGCACGTTTAAATACAGTTTATGGCACAATTTATACATAGAACTAATTCAATGCACATAACAAAGAAAAATATAAATAGAGACTAGTCTAAAATAAACAATAGAACAAAAACAAATAATATAGAAATAGAATAAATACAAAATAAGCCAAATATATTAAACTTAACTGTGTATTAAGGATTAAGTGCTCAGTCATAGACACGTAAAAAGAGAAGATGTTTTAATCAGGATTTAAAAATGGATACAATTGGAGCAGGTCTAAGATCTTCTGGTAGTTTATTCCAGTTGCATGCAGCATAACTGCTGAAGCCTGTGTAAATTTAATTTGTTTCAATGTACCGGTAGGCACGTGCGGCTTATAGACGTGTGCAGGTTATTTATGTTCAAAATATTTTTATTTTTTTAATTCAGTGGGTGCGGCTTATATTCAGGTACGCTCAATAGTCCGAAAATTACGGTACTATAAAGAGCTCCTGCCATGCTGTGATTCGAATGAGTTGTCCTGCAGGTCCAAGAACCACCAGTGACTCAGTCTACAAAAAATAAGTTCACACCTGATTTCCACTGGATGCGGAACGGCTGCGGAACTGCTCCGAAACTTCGGCGGAGTCATTCGGTTTCCATTAAAGTCGATGTGTCGATTTCCACCGACTGCATAGCGGCTGCGGAACGACTGCGTCCCAGTTCCACCAGGCGCATCCCTTTGGAGCTGATCCGCACAGCTTCTACAATTATAAGCACAGAGTTGTTTATAGAAACGACATCCTGTTATTTCACGCGAACATACGTTAATTCGCGAGATATCGTGGTCGGCTGGCCGCAGGCGTTCCGCAACAAATCCGGACCTAGTGGGTATTGACAGACGGCTCAGCACGCAACCGTTCCGCAGCTGAGCAGTTCTGTTCCTCCAAATGCCTATTTTTTGTGGTCTTACTGTCAAACCCATGTTTAATCGTAATATTTGTTTTAAACATG
Organism: Dallia pectoralis; assembly: GCA_029465975.1. Classification (NCBI taxonomy): domain Eukaryota; kingdom Metazoa; phylum Chordata; class Actinopteri; order Esociformes; family Umbridae; genus Dallia; species Dallia pectoralis. The sequence continues at coordinate 17,751,359 of CM055740.1, read as the reverse complement.
TATTAAGTTGGGATTTAACACTACTTGCACGTCATCGGACACCCACCCATAACCCCCCACCCCCGCACGGCGTCCCTTATTTTTCTGTATTAAAGGTGGCAACCCTTGTCTCCATGGACTGATGTACCTGGTGGAAGATGCACTTTATCTGTTCCCTCATGCCTCAAATGTGCTCAATAAAAGACGGGTGGTCATAACAGATGCTGCCAGGCCTCATGGTTTGGGATGTGGAGCATGCCTTGTGGATGACTTCCATATTTTTCCCACGCTTCAATTTTATGGTGCTATAGTGATATCCATTTTAGATATCTGCTTTTAATAAAATGTTAGTGTTTGTCATCTATCAATTATTTCTTAAGAAATTATATATTTGAAAACAGTTGATGCTGTACTAGTGGTTTATTAGATTTTACCTCAGTGAAAATGTACGTATTACTGAAATGCATTAACCAATGAAAGGATGATTTTGCATTGACAATTTACAAAAACATTTAGCGGTACTAATACTTTTATATAACATAATGACAGAAATAACTTTTTTGGATGTGACTATGGATTCCCGATTCATTATCATAGCTTCTCCATTGGTCCAAAGATCAACTTGTCTCTAGGGACCGATGTGCATCTTACTTAATCCATAAGCCTCTATTTTCTATTTGTGTCTTTTTTAATCTGACATTAACTGAACAGCACTATATGTCAATTGTGTAAACATTCTATCATTGCAAATTGGTAACTAGTTACTTTCTGCACCCTAATTGAATATAACAATACAATTAAATAAAGCTTAATGGATTTAATTCCTAGCCCACAGAGAACATCTAGTGGGCCAGAAAGACTTTGCAGTTCTCTGAGGGCACTTATATAAGTTTGAAGTCACTTGAATGATGTGGGTGTTTAGAGTGAGCACAGCAGGTTAAAATCTGTGATTATGTTTGTTATTTAAGTCACTGGTTCTTGGTGCACGGGCTGGGATATTGTCTTTATGTCACGCTACGTCTTTATGTCAAGAAGGCTGGGCCATCTCGGATTCGCTGGTCGAACGAGGCAGACTCGCATTCAGCACAAAATGATGGTTACATCCGTGCAAGTTCTGGCTCAACCTGATCCATCGCTTCCGTTTGTAGTGGAGATGGATGCGTCAGAGGTTGTAATAGGTGCAATACTGTCTCAATGCTTGTCCCTGTGCGTTCTACTTTTGAAAACTAGGATGCAGGTGATAGGGAGTTGTTAGCTATAGTCAGAGCTCTGACCAAATGGAGACATTGGATTGAGGGATTGAAACACCCGTTTGTAGTCTGGACTGACCATAGTAACCTGAAATAGATACAGGCTGCGAGGAGGCTTAACCCTCGCCAGGCCAGGTGGGCATTGTTCTTTACCCAGTTTGAGTTTAAGTTATTGTACATTCCGAGTACGACGAACGCCAAGGCAGACGCGCTGTCTTGATTATATGACACAGAAAAGAGGCAGGCTGATAACTCAGAGCCTTCAGGGATCGCAGCCATGTATCAACTTGTTCATCTTGTTCAACTTGTTCAGCTGGGTGTTTGTAAAAACCCTTTGTGACATCTTTGTTGTAAAGGGTTTTATAAAATGAATGTAATTGATTGATAATCTTTCTGCTTTCAATGCACCAGTGATGTAAGGTAGATGCAGACATGCATCCAGTGTGCATGACGCACAGATCCATCTCCTCCTTAGTGCCTCGAGGGGCGCATGTACGTGGAGCTGGATGTTTGTGATTGCCTCATCTGCTGGGCCCACACATCGCTGTCATCAGGTCACCCAGGAATTGGTCAGACAGTACAGTGCCTTACCAATAAATATTGGTGACCTGGTCAGGCCAAGGATGTGAGGTTGTACGTCTCCTCGTGCTCCGTGTGTGCCCAGTGTAAGTTCTGGAGGGCATTTCAGAGACTCCTGGGGGCCTTGGTCAGTTTGAACTCCAGGTAACCACCCCGAGGCTAATGGGAAAGTGGAAAGAGTACCGGGGTACCGGCAGTGGACGATTGGGTGCCGGACAATGCCAAAAAACGGCAGCTGACCGGAGGCGCAGTGACACTCCTGTTTACACCCCAGGGGATTTGGTCTGGCTCTCGACCCGGAACCTCCCCGTCCACCTGCCCTGCCGGAAGCTGGGCCTGTGGATTGTGGTGCCATTTAAAGTTCTGGGGAGAGTAAACGAGGTATTGCAGCTGCCACCTGACTATCGAATTAACGCCTCGTTTCATGTCTCACTCCTCAGGCCGGTGGGGGCTTGTCCCCTCTAGCGATCCCTACGCCCCGCCCCCTGGACATCAAGGGGGCCCCGGCGTATACTGTCAAGGACACCATGGACTCTAGACGGCGGGGAGGGGGCCTTTAGTATCTCATGGAGTGGGAGGGGCACGGCCTGGAAGCTGCAATTTGCTGTCTCTATGCAACCTACACACCTCCAGGACTCCGAAATGGACTATTCACAACTCTCCACTCTGGCAGAAGGTTGAGGTCTATCCGGACCAAAACCTCTCACCTCGAGAACAGTAAATTATCCACAGTAGTAGGCCTCTGAAATATGCCCCTAGAACCATATAGAACCATATATAACTATAGCCTGGTCCTTAATGTTTGCATTCGTTTATTACTTCTCTATAAATTGCTATACTAGTGGGTTAGGGTTTCTTTGTTTGTTGTAAACTTACTTGATGATGAAGCTCTTTCTGATTCTGATTCTCCCAACCAGATGGTTTGAACCAGATGGTTTATAAAATCAGTATATTTGGGTGTTTGGTCTAAAGAACATTTTAGATTTGGTCAGCATTTCACATTATCAAATCACATAATTAATACACAGATTCGAGATCCAAGATCAGTTGCCACAGTGTATGGTCAGACTTGTGATCCAAGGGTCAACAACAAAATAGAATTTCCAACATAGTCAGATTTCAGATAAGATCTTGGGTAATCAGATTTGGGTATATCTGAAGACCTCTGTTTCCAGCAGAGGGAACAGCTTGCAGTCTGTCTGGCAAGAGCTTTATGAATACATATGATGGAAGCAAGTGCCCCAGTATTGCCTTGGTGTTTCTAAAGATTGATTATGGAAAAAAAGTAGAGTTCTGTGACTTAAGAGAGAAGTGAGACATATGCTAAAGCATTTATGGAGACTGACTGGTGATTCAGAAGAAGAACGTGTCTTCAAGATGTATTTTTTTGGCTAACCTAGATTTTTAGCAGAGAACAGATTCTTGTCATAATTGTCAGCCACGATCACAGTAGATATCGCCATCCTTTTTCCACTCTTTCGGACATGAAGGCATTTCATTGACTGTAAAGACAATCACGGTAGCAAGTTTAAAGTGACAATGCACCTACCTAGTTATCTGTGATCACAGGTGCAATGCAACTTTACATATCAGCCGTCATCTTCATGTCTTTTTTATCTGTTCGATAATGATTGTTTTGTGGTCCTAATAATTCTGAAACCTATTTGTCTTGCAATATTTAACATAGTTGATTTCTCTAAAAGGGTTTTTGCTCATCTTCATTCCAGAAGTGACAATAGATTTTAGATGTGAATGTAAATTCCCCCCCAAAAATTGCCAACTTTTCTTTCGACTAGTTATGCTACCGATGACTCAACTGTGCTAGCATGCTGGCTAACAGCACCACTCCAGCTTGGATGGAGTTCGTCGATTTTTAGCAGTTCAGGCTTGACCCTGTTTCTTGGAGAGTCCCAAAATGGCGATAATTAGAGCTTTCAGTTTTTCGGGCTGCCAGCATAAAGTGCCTGCTGAGCGTTCTTCGGGTATTTTTTCTTCCTGTTGCAGAGATAAAGATGCCCGGATGCAAGGGTTAACACTATTGTTTCTTCCTGGTGTCACAGTGCTGTTTTGTTCATATTTACACTAACATAGTGTAACAGTGCTGTTTTGTTCATATTTACACTAACATAGTGGCCCAGTCGGGTTTTGTTCTTATTTACACTAACATAGTGGCACAGTGCTGTTTTGTCGGTCGATGGATGAAATACATGAAACTGTGTGAAAATGTAGACCATTGTGTAAAATAAATCAAAATATTTCCTGTCATTAATAATATGAAGAATTCACAAAGCCATTCTTACAATTAACAGCCTACATAAACACCTGTTTAATCGATCTGCGGCCTTCAGTTGGTTTTATTTAAAAATGTGTTGCATCGTGACGCATGTCTTAACCATTTTGAAAGGTACAATAAATTTAATTTGCGCAGAACTATTTCCCATTTACAATTACTTGTCAAATACAATCAACTGTATGGTTATTAAAAGCCATGCCAACACAATGCGTAATGAGGCACAATAGCAGATTTTGCGCTGTAAGAAGATGTGGCAAATGGAAGGATTCTGAGGGAACGCATATTCAGACCGCAAAAAGACTTGCTGGCAAACGAGGACCAGTGGATTATAAGCCTTAATCAATGAATCAATCAATTATTTTGGGGCGTTTCTCTATTTATGGCAAATATGGGGATGACATGAAGCCGCAAAAGCTGTGCCACATTTAGAGTTCTTTGTGATTTACAAAAGTGTGCGCACGATTTTATAAATCCGAATATGTCTGTCCGTACACACCTTCTGACGCAAATCCACTGCAAAGTTTTATAAATGAGACCCTGGGTCTGTAAACGTCCACTGGGATGTGTGCTGTTAAATATCTTGCATCGCTTTCATTTCGGACCATCACCAAAAATACATAAATAAAACTAAACAAATGTTTTACAAGTTTAACATGCATTTATCAAAGTAGGAAATACTTACACACAATTAGTGCTCTTGAAATGCGAAATGGAAGCGGGTCCGTATTAAATTCCCTGCCGCTCCGGATCACTTCAGAGATGTGCTGCTGTAGATCATATAACCCTTCTGGACAGGCTGTAAAATTGGGTAGGACTCTCCGGGACAGTCCTTAATTGGTTCAGGTCTTATTTAGTGGGGCGGAGTTATTTTGCCATCTGCAATCATGAATCTGAAAAGGTGGCTATGCCATGTGGAATTCCCCAGGGATCAGTTCTTGGACTACTTCTGTTCAATCTCTATATGCTACCTCTGGGCCAAATTGTACAGAACAACAACATTACCTACCATAGTTATGCAGATGATACTCAAATATATATGGCTCTCGAACCATATGACTGCAGCTCAATAGACTCACTGTGTCACTGTATAGAGCAATTAAAAGCCTGGATGAACCAAAATTGGTCTACAATTAAACCAAAATAAAACAGAGATTGTGTTAAGCAACAAAAATAGAAGAACTAATATTAGGGGAAAAATTATTCTCAAGCCCTAAAAACCAGGGACCAAGTGCGTTATCTAGGTGTAATGATGGACTCAGATCTCACATTCACCAGTCATATCAAAGCAGTCACCAAAATAGCATTCTATCATGTTAAAAATATTGCCAGAATCAAGGGCCTGGTGAAGAAGCTAATCCAACCATTTATCTCCAGTATGGTTGACTACTGTAATGGGCTCTTAACTGGACTTCCTAAAAAGACTGTAAAACAGCTGCAGCTCATTCAGAATGCTGCTGCTAGAATGTTAACCAAGATAAAGAAAACAGAGCACATCACTCCGGTGCTTAAATCTTTGCACTGGCTTCCAGTCAAAGAATAGATTTGAAAGTGATGCTTTTAGTCTATAAATCACTGACGGTCTGAATACATTTCTGATATGTTTGAAGATTATAAACCGAGCACTTAGATCATTGAAGTCAGGACTGCTAGCAGAGCCTAGAGTCAAAACATGGTTAAGCCGCATTCATCTGTTACAATGCATGCAACTGGTATAAACTACCAGAAGATCTTAGACGTGCTCCAAACATTTTAACGCCAGGATAAAATAAGTATATTTTCACAAGCGTAAGACTAAGCACTTTACCACACTGTTAGGTCTATTTTGAGTTTATCTTAATTTGTTCTTATTCTATTTTTATTTTTTATTCCTCATCGAATTACCTATTTGATGTTTTTATTTGTTCTTATTCTAATACATGGCATAAATGAAAACCTGTAATGTCTTAAGACCGGGAAGATCTAAAGACTTCTTGGCCAGTTGCTAAAAACCTGAAAATGTTCTAAAGACTGTTTAAGCCTAGATGTGAAAGGTACACAGTTACATACTGAGATGTAATGTTTGAAGTGTACATGATGCCAGAAAAACAGGTAGCCCTGAATAAAAAATGAATTGCTTCTATGTATGAATTGTGCAATATAAAAAACTTGCTTGCTAAATTTCATATGTAATATATGTATATGAAAAGTGCAAAAGAGCGATGTCTTGTTAGATTTCGGATGTCCGTTTGAGTTGTGCATCTTTCCCATTAGTGTATATACAGTATCTCACAGAAGTGAAATACACCGCTCAAATTTTTGTAAATATTTGATTATATATTTTCATGTGACAACACTGAAGAAATTACAGTTTGCTAGAATGTAAAGTAGTGAGTGTACAGCTTGTATAACAGTGGACATTTGCTGTCTCCACAAAAAAACCTCAACACACAGCCATTCATGTCTGAACCGCTGCCAACAAAAGTGAGTACACCCCTAAGTGAAAATGTCCAAATTGGGCCCAATTAGCCATTTTCCCTCCCAGGTGTCATGTGACTCGTTAGTGTTACAAGGTCTCAGGTGTGAATGGGGAGCAGATATGTTAAATATGGTGTTATCGCTCTCACCACACAGCGGTTTAACAGGACAGGTTCCACTCAGAACAGGCCTCACCATTAGTCGACCAAAGAAGTTGAGTGCACATGCTCAGCGTCATATCCAGAGGTTGTATTTGGGAAATAGACGTATGAGTCATTGCTGCAGAGGTTGAAGGGGTGGGTGGTCACTCTGTTAGTGCTCAGACCATATTTAGCTGCACGGCTGTTGTCCCAGAAGGAAGCCTCTTCTAAAGATGATGCTCAAGAAAGCCAGCCAAGCAGAGTAAGGACATGGATTACTGGAACCATGTCCTGTTGTCTGATGACACCAAGATAAACTTATTTGGTTCAGATGGTGGCGGCAACCAGGTGAGGAGTACAAAGACAAGTGTGTCTTGCCTACAGTCAAGCATGGTTGTGGGAGTGTCATGGTCTGGGGCTGCATGAGTGCTGCCGGCACTGGGGAGCTACAGTTCATTGAGGGAACCATGAATGCTTACATGTACTGTGAAATACTGAAGCAGGGCAGTATTCAAACATGTTAACAACCCCAAACACACCTCCAAGACGACCACTGCCTTGCGAAGGTGGTGATGGACTGGCCAAGCATGTCTCCAGACGTGAACCATATTGAACATCTGTGGGGCATCCTGAAACGAAAGATGGAGGAGCGCAAGGTCTCTAACATCCACCTGCTCTGTGATGTCATCATGGAGGAGTGGAAGAGGACTCCACAGACCTGTTTGCTCACTAGGCAAACTGCAAGGGTTCTACTACCGGGTGAGTGGTGGTCTTGAGTTGGGACAGCACCTGGCACTCAAAAGACCACAGAGGTCAGGACAACTGGTCTCTAGAAGGGATGCACCGATCCGTCAGCATGTGTTTGCCTTGGTGACAGACATCAGACAGTAGCTGATGGCAGTGGCATATTTTCATATAATGTGTGCAGAGTATGATAGGATTTAATGTGTGATGAAAGTGTAATGATGGGCTAATGAACTTTCAAACAGTTCAGTTAGTTTTTGTAATGAAGACTTCTTTGTGTCCCTGACACAGAGGGGGAAATAACTAACAACAAAAGCAAAATAATAAAAAATCGGTTTCGGCGTTATTTTAAACATTGGCATCTTTATTCTGTAGTCAATAAGCCCTGTGATCCACGGTTTCCTGGGGACTGGGATGATGGTGGAGGATTTGAAACACAGCAGATAACTGATCAGCACAGTGCTTGAGGGTGGAGGCGGAGTATCCGTCAGGACCAGCAGCCTTCTTTGTTTTCTGTCTCTTGAATAGTCTGTTAACGTCCCTCTCCGGGATTGAAAGTCCCATTGTAGCTTCAGTTGATTGCTGTTGTTGTAGTCTCAGACGAGGTGTTAATTGGGCCGGTTGATTGTGAGTGGGCTCTGATGATTTGGGTCTGCTGTTGGTGGCAGGAGACAACTGTTTACACCAAATTCAGAACCTACCCTCAGAATGTCGATGCAGAAAACAACACTCAGACAGGCCACATTTATCCAATCTCCTAGTGTCCAATTTTGGTAGGCCCGTGCCAGTTGTACCCTGTATGTGGTTTCTGATCTTATCTGACTGGACTGGCCCCACCCAGTGTTGTCTTCTGCTGCTCTAACCAATCAGCCTTCAGAGATGCTCTTCTGCTTACCTTGATAATAGTGAGTGGTTATTGGAGTTACTGCCAGCTCAAACCAGGCTGGCCATTTTCAACAAACCATTTTCGTCCAAGGAACTGGATTTTTTGTCTTTTACTGAACATTATCTGTGAACCCTGGAGATGGTTGTGCTGGAAAATACCTGTAGATCAGCATTTTCTGAAATATATTCAGATCAGCTCGTCCGGCACCATCAACCGTGCCACATTTTAAGTCACTTAAATCACCTTTCTCCCCCATTCTGATAACTGGTTTGAACTTTAGCACATCATCTTGACCATGTCTACATGCCTAAATGCATTGGGTTGCTGCCACGCTGAATAGATATTTGCTTTAACAGGCAGTTGAAAAGTGTACCTAATGAAGTGTCCGGTGAGTGTATATTTCAGTTGTTGTTCATTAGTCTGCATCCCATCAATCAGTTTGACCCAATGGCGGATGTTATCATTTCAACTTCTTATATGCTAAACATAGTTGTCTCCTACAAGAAATTGAGAAAGCAGGACCGACAACCTTTTAAATGATGCTTGATAAAGCTGTTGACTTGGTAATTCCAATTCAGCATATATTGTACAGGAGATTCACATTATCAAACACGCTGGGGTTCAGCCATGCCTCGCTCTTATTTAGACCACATCTCCATGTTAATTAAACTCATGAATGGCTATTTATACATACCCTAGGTCCCTTAGAGGTGGAGTGCTTTGCAATGTTTGGGAAAAAAGAGCAAAGGTAAGATGTAATTGGGAGAGGACAAGAAAACAGATCAGGAACGAGGTGCACGTCCTGTTTCCCAACTAGAGCTGCTGTGTTTGATAGGACGGGGGGCCACTTTAGTGAGCTCTAGTCGTTGTCAGAAGAGACAAACTGCAGCTCCTGGGAGTGCCCCAGATCTGACAAAACTCCCCCCCTCCATCAGTCTTGTCATCTGACTCAGTAAAGGAGTCTCTGCCCTGCTGGAGGTCACGCTAACCACGAGACATCCAAGTTGTTCCCTCTCCTCCAGGTGTTCATCAATGCACTTGTCCTTGATGCCCCCCTCCATGAAACACAACACAAAGACAATACAGGTTTCTGTCTGTTCTGCTGCTCTAATTACACAGAGGAGGGTATGCATCATGCAGGAACCTAAAAGGCATGTAAATGTCAGACACGCTGCATTTACATAATACGGGCAGACACGGTTTGTTGTTCATGTTGTGTTTGACAGGATATCCTATGCATCTGTTAGGTTGTAAGGCTGGGGTCTTTGAAAATGAGGACATTGAGGACAACTTATGGAATGTGAGGCATATGTGGCTTATTAACACATGGTAGGAATCCCCCAGATCACGTCAGCCTCACAATGTGCTCTCATCATATTATTATATATATTCCTCATGTACGCATGCCAGTGCAAATAGTGGGACAATCCCAGACATGCACATTACAGAGGCCTGTTTGAGTAACTGCTGCATCACACCAATAAGCTGTTATGGTTCATGGTTAATTTACCAGGACTATGGAGGCAGGGGTTCTGTGTAGGATGTGATGACTGAGCAGGGAATGGGGGGAGAACGGGGCAATAGATAAAACGGAAGACAGTGGTTGGAGCGGTGTGAGTAGAGATGACTTGTGTTACTAAAGATTGTGGACCTAATGGGTGTATTGAGGGCTGGTATGATAAACAGGTTAGACCTTGGTCTCCCTAGTGCTGTTGCTCATTCACAGTGTTACTCTGCAGCAGGTCGGACAGTGTTACTCTGTGGAGGGTCAGACAGTGTTACTCTGTGGAGGGTCAGACAGTGTTACTCTGTGGAGGGTCAGACAGTGTTACTCTGTGGAGGGTCAGACAGTGTTACTCTGTGGAGGGTCAGACAGTGTTACTCTGTGGAGGTTCAGACAGTGTTACTCTGCAGCAGGTCGGACAGTGTTACTCTGTGAAGGGTCAAACAGTGTTACTCTGTGGAAGGTCAGACAGTGTTACTCTGTGGAGGTTCAGACAGTGTTACTCTGCAACAGGTCGGACAGTGTTACTCTGTGGAGGGTCAGACAGTGTTACTCTGTGGAGGGTCAGACAGTGTTACTCTGTGGAGGTTCAGACAGTGTTACTCTGCAGCAGGTCGGACAGTGTTACTATGTGAAGGGTCAAACAGTGTTACTCTGTGGAAGGTCAGACAGTGTTACCCTGTGGAGTAGATCAGACAGTGTTACTCTGTGGAGGGTCAGACAGTGGTACTCTGTGGAGGGTCAGACAGTGTTCCTCTGTGGAGGTTCAGACAGTGTTACTCTGTGGAGGTTCAGACAGTGTTACTCTGCAACAGGTCGGACAGTGTTACTCTGTGGAGGGTCAGACAGTGTTACTCTGTGGAGGGTCAGACAGTGTTACTCTGTGGAGGGTCAGACAGTGTTACTCTGTGGAGGTTCAGACAGTGTTACTCTGCAGCAGGTCGGACAGTGTTACTATGTGAAGGGTCAAACAGTGTTACTCTGTGGAAGGTCAGACAGTGTTACCCTGTGGAGTAGATCAGACAGTGTTACTCTGAGGAGGGTCAGACAGTGTTACTCTGTGGAGGTTCAGACAGTGTTACTCTGCAACAGGTCGGACAGTGTTACTCTGTGGAGGGTCAGACAGTGTTACTCTGTGGAGGGTCAGACAGTGTTACTCTGTGGAGGGTCAGACAGTGTTACTCTGTGGAGGGTCAGACAGTGTTACTCTGTGGAGGGTCAGACAGTGTTACTCTGTGGAGGGTCAGACAGTGTTACTCTGTGGAGGGTCAGACAGTGTTACTCTGTGGAGGGTCAGACAGTGTTACTCTGTGGAGGGTCAGACAGTGTTACTCTGTGGAGGGTCAGACAGTGTTACTCTGTGGAGGGTCAGACAGTGTTACTCTGTGAAGGGTCAAACAGTGTTACTCTGTGGAAGGTCAGACAGTGTTACTCTGTGGAGTAGATCAGACAGTGTTACTCTGTGGAGGGTCAAACAGTGTTACTCTGTGGAGGGTCAGACATTGTTACTATGTGAAGGGTCAAACAGTGTTACTCTGTGGAAGGTCAGACAGTGTTACCCTGTGGAGTAGGTCAGACAGTGTTACTCTGTGGAGGGTCAGACATTGTTACTATGTGAAGGGTCAGACAGTGGTACTCTGTGGAGGGTCAGACAGTGTTCCTCTGTGGAGGTTCAGACAGTGTTACTCTGTGGAGACAGTGTTGGAGGGTCAGACAGTGTTCCTCTGTGGAGGTTCAGACAGTGTTACTCTGTGGAGGTTGCAACAGGTCGGACAGTGTTACTCTGTGGAGGGTCAGACAGTGTTACTCTGTGGAGGGTCAGACAGTGTTACTCTGTGGAGGGTCAGACAGTGTTACTCTGTGGAGGGTCAGACAGTGTTACTCTGCAGCAGGTCGGACAGTGTTACTATGTGAAGGGTCAAACAGTGTTACTCTGTGGAAGGTCAGACAGTGTTACCCTGTGGAGTAGATCAGACAGTGTTACTCTGTGGAGGGTCAGACAGTGTTCCTCTGTGGAGGTTCAGACAGTGTTACTCTGCAACAGGTCGGACAGTGTTACTCTGTGGAGGGTCAGACAGTGTTACTCTGTGGAGGGTGAGACAGTGTTACTCTGTGGAGGGTCAGACAGTGTTACTCTGTGGTGTAGATCAGACAGTGTTACTCTGTGGAGGGTCAGACAGTGTTACTCTGTGGAGGGTCAGACAGTGTTACTCTGTGGAGGGTCAGACAGTGTTACTCTGTGGAGGGTCAGACAGTTTTACTTTGTGGAGGGTCAGATAGTGTTACTCTGTGGAGGGTCAGACAGTGTTACTCTGTGGAGGGTCAGACAGTGTTACTCTGTGGAGGGTCAGACAGTGTTACTCTGTGGAGGGTCAGACAGTGTTACTCTGTGGAGGTTCAGACAGTGTTACTCTGCTGCAGGTCGGACAGTGTTACTCTGTGAAGGGTCAAACAGTGTTACTCTGTGGAAGGTCAGACAGTGTTACTCTGTGGAGTAGATCAGACAGTGTTACTCTGTGGAGGGTCAAACAGTGTTACTCTGTGGAGGGTCAGACATTGTTACTATGTGAAGGGTCAAACAGTGTTACTCTGTGGAAGGTCAGACAGTGTTACCCTGTGGAGTAGATCAGACAGTGTTACTCTGTGGAGGGTCAGACAGTGGTACTCTGTGGAGGGTCAGACAGTGTTCCTCTGTGGAGGTTCAGACAGTGTTACTCTGTGGAGGTTCAGACAGTGTTACTCTGCAACAGGTCGGACAGTGTTACTCTGTGGAGGGTCAGACAGTGTTACTCTGTGGAGGGTCAGACAGTGTTACTCTGTGGAGGGTCAGACAGTGTTACTCTGTGGAGGTTCAGACAGTGTTACTCTGCAGCAGGTCGGACAGTGTTACTATGTGAAGGGTCAAACAGTGTTACTCTGTGGAAGGTCAGACAGTGTTACCCTATGGAGTATATCAGACAGTGTTACTCTGTGGAGGGTCAGACAGTGTTCCTCTGTGGAGGTTCAGACAGTGTTACTCTGCAACAGGTCGGACAGTGTTACTCTGTGGAGGGTCAGACAGTGTTACTCTGTGGAGGGTGAGACAGTGTTACTCTGTGGAGGGTCAGACAGTGTTACTCTGTGGAGGGTCAGACAGTGTTACTCTGTTGTGTAGAGGGTCAGACAGTGTTACTCTGTGGAGGGTCAGACAGTGTTACTCTGTGGAGGGTCAGACAGTGTTACTCTGTGGAGGGTCAGACAGTGTTACTCTGTGGAGGGTCAGACAGTGTTACTTTGTGGAGGGTCAGATAGTGTTACTCTGTGGAGGGTCAGACAGTGTTACTCTGTGGAGTGTCAGACAGTGTTACTCTGTGGAGGGTCAGACAGTGTTACTCTGTGGAGGTTCAGACAGTGTTACTCTGCTGCAGGTCGGACAGTGTTACTCTGTGAAGGGTCAAACAGTGTTACTCTGTGAAGGGTCAAACAGTGTTACTCTGTGGAGGGTCAGACATTGTTACTCTGTGGAGGGTCAGACAGTGTTACTCTGCAGCAGGTCAGACATTGTTACTCTGTGGAGGGTCAGACAGTGTTACTCTGGAGAGTCAGACAGTGTTACTCTGTGGAGGGTCAGACAGTGTTACTCTGTGGAGGGTCAGACAGTGTTACTCTGTGGAGGGTCAGACAGTGTTACTCTGTGAAGGGTCAAACAGTGTTACTCTGTGGAAGGTCAGACAGTGTTACTCTGTGGAGTAGATCAGACAGGGTTACTCTGTGGAGGGTCAGACAGTGTTACTCTGTGGAGGGTCAGACATTGTTACTCTGTGGAGGGTCAAACAGTGTTACTCTGTGGAGGGTCAGACAGTGTTACTCTGCAGCAGGTCATACATTGTTACTCTGTGGAGGGTCAGACAGTGTTACTCTGGAGGGTCAGACAGTGTTACTCTGTGGAGGGTCAGACAGTGTTACTCTGTGGAGGGTCAGACAGTGTTACTCTGCAGCTGGTCGGACAGTGTTACTCTGTGAAGGGTCAAACAGTGTTACTCTGTGGAAGGTCAGACAGTGTTACTCTGTGGAGTAGATCAGACAGTGTTACTCTGTGGAGGGTCAGACAGTGTTACTCTGTGGAGTAGATCAGACAGTGTTACTCTGTGGAGGGTCAGACAGTGTTACTCTGTGGAGGGTCAGACAGTGTTACTTTGTGGGGGGTCAGACAGTGTTACTCTCTGGAGGGTCAGACAGTGTTACTCTGTGGAGGGTCAGACAGTGTTACTCTGTGGAGGGTCAGACAGTGTTACTCTGTGGAGGGTCAGACAGTGTTACTCTGTGGAGGGTCAGACAGTGTTACTCTGTGGAGGTTAGCATGGTCTTTTTTATTTAAGTTAACCCGTTCAAAGTATTTTTGACTGTGGTGAATCTGACTTTGGTGGCTCATGGTGAGTTCACTTGGATTTGAAGTAGCATGAAACCTTTGCAGCATGGCAGAGTGGAGAGGATGGTGGTTAGTAATAACTATTGAAAGGAGGAAAATAAACCTAGTCTGGATCAACCACAGTGACCAGAGGTCCTGCTTCCACCAAACACACACTATGATTCACCACATCTGGCTTGGAGGAGGATTACTGTTATTCTTTAATGGCTGGGGAACGCTGTCCATCTGCAAACTAGCACAACCTCACAAAGGCTCTTTTCATGTGGCTACTGTCGAGAACACTGCTTCCATCTGAATTGTTTCCATTCTCCCGGTTGCCTGAGACTGCAACGCCCCCCTCACCACCACCACCATCCCATAGATGAAAGCCTTAGTGTGGGGAAATGACCAGGAGCCACTGGTCCCCTCATACAAAGCATGTACTCAGCTTTTTTACATCATGATGTTAGCATATGCCATGCACATGGCTGGCATGGAACAAAACACACACTGTAGTACACAGTCCATACTGGCTATTGTTTGAAGCAGGTTCAAAGGAAGCCAGTGAGGAGACAGAGTGCAATGGGGAAGCAGCCCATTAATGTGTCTCCTCCTTTAAAATAGCTCTGTTATGTGCCAACTGTCCAGCCAACAACACCCTCTGGACAGAAATGCATTTGTATTAGGAAATAGTAGAACTCATTAGTGTGTGGCTAATATTTAATGAAAAAAGGGTCACTTCTTTTGCGTTATATCTCGTGTTAGCCATCATAATGCAGGAGTTACAGTTATTCTAAAAACTGCAAATCCCTCTTAACTAAATAATGAAATGCCATGGTGATTAGTTAGGGGGTTTGTGCTTGGCTGACACACAACTGGCACATTGCTGCCCACTTTGGAAAAAATCATACACAAATATAGATACATTTATGAGATCAAACGACTTTTTATACAACCAAAACAATAAATGAAATATACTATTACTAATATACAATAAACTATGTACAGTATATATAATAATTTACTATAAATTACTATTAGGAAACAAAATGTTTTGGTAACTAGCACATTACTGCCTATTTTACGTCTACCATGTATGTAACAGGTACATAGTCATAAAAACAAAATACATGGTAACAATTAGTATGAAATACATTATGAGTCACTGGAATTACTGCTACAAATGTGTTGAGTAGTAGATATAGATTGATACAAGAATGTATGTCCCAGCTTAACATCATTGTGTTTGGTGACTCCCTCTGTTAGCAGGTGGGAATACTTCCTGAATAATTAATAAATCAAAAATCAATTCTAACATATTTTGAGTTTTGTGTTAAATCAAATGTATATGTTGTTTATATCAAACACTTTTAAATGCAGACACTAAAAATGAAAATCCTTAATTGCGTAATTTTTAGGTAAACCAACATCAAACAAATAGATAGAAATTAATTCTCTATTGCTTAACTACGCGGGTACAAGCGGCCGAAATGGGTTTTCTCAGAAAGGTGGCTGGCCTCTCCCTTAGGGATAGGGTGAGAAGCTCAGTCATCCGAGAGGAACTCGGAGTAGAGCCGCTGCTCCTTTGCATAGAAAGGAGCCATTTGAGGGGGTTCGGGCATCTTGTACGAATGCCACCTGGGCGCCTCCCTAGAGAGGTGTTCCAGGCACGTCCAGCTGGGAGGAGACCTCGGGGAAGACCCAGGACTAGGTGGAGAGATTATATCTCCACACTGGCCTGGGAACGCCTCGGGATTCCCCAGTCAGAGCTGGCTGATGTTGCCCGGGAAAGGGAAGTTTGGGGTCCCCTGCTAGAGCTGCTACCCCCGCGAAGCTGTTGAAGATGAGATGAGATGCTTAACTACTGAGGCAGCTCAGAAAAGACACATACAGGAGTAGCAAGACATTGTAGTGTAAACACGATGGTTCGGCTTTGGCAGATCGCTTTCTTTTAAAGGTAACACAACATTGACACTAGTCATTTTCTATGCCTGTGGAAGAACGCCTACGGTCCAGCCCAGCTCATTCATTTTGAGTGCTATAGAAACCTTGCAGGTGAAACTCGTATTTAAAAAATGTATTGAAAGAGAAAATGTAAATACGTATTAAGTATTTAGTCCCTTCTTTTGGTAATTTAATAAGTCATAGAAGCTCTTTGTCACGAGTGGTGAAGGTTTTGTTCCCAGTTCGGGTTTTTTATTGGGGTGCACGTCTTGTTTCTGGTAAGTTTTTCTTGATTGTGCACAGCTGGGGTGAGTTAGCAATCTGTTGGGTTATTTATGTTCCCTGGTTAGTTAGTCACTTGCTTGGTATTGTTTCCATGTTACGTTATGTGTAGGTGTTTGTCATTTGTATTGATCATAGACGTTTTGAATGTTTTTAGTTAGTCGCTTCGTAGCACAATTTTATTTCAATCAGTCTATGTATTTCGGTCGTTTGTTGTCTGCGTTGTTAATTTTATATTAAATCAACCAACCATCGAACGTTAATATTAGTTCTGCGTATGGCTTTTTATGCACTATACCATCAAATGTGTGACACTCTTTTAGCAGCCATCACAGATTTGAGTGTCATTGGGTGTGCCACTATTATCTTGACACAACTGGAATTTGTCAGTTTCTCCCATTTTTCTTTGCATATCCTTTCAAGCTCTGTCAGATTGGATGGGCATCGTCGGGGAACTGCAATCATCAGGTTACACATTATGGTATATTTTCATTTTAGTTCATGTCTGGGCTTTTTGCTGGGCTTGACCACTAAAGAACATTCCCAGACTTGTCCCAAAACCAGCCCAGCATTGGTTTTTACTGAGTTCTTTAATGCAATGTTGTGCTGAATGATGAATCTTTGCTCCAGTCTGACGTCCTACGCAATCTGAATCAGACTGTCCTCAAGGACCTCAAAACCCCCATGCACTATAAGCAATGCTTTGTTTTAACCGGACACAGTACTTGGGATTTTGGACTTTGCCAATAACCAATTTTGGTCTCATCAGAACCGGCATGGAAAATATTGCTTCCATCTAGTCACTCTACCCCAGGGGTGGTCAAACTAAGGCCCGCGGGCCAAATCCGGCCCTCGAGGCAATTCCATCAGGCCCAGGGAAGGTGTTAAAACAGTTTTGAGAGGAATTACAAAATAACTTTGCAGTCCAATTGTAATGTATCTGAATCTGAATTAAAGTTATTTAGATATAACACACCTCCAGTATATATGTGTATACATTTTAATTATTGCCCTTTTCTGGCCCACAAATCTTTTAGAATAAACAAATTACATAACAAATGTGGCCCTTCATATAATTTCAAAGGTCTGATGTGGCCCCTGAGCTGAAATATCTGCCCTCCCCTGCTCTATCCATATATCCATATGTGTTTGATCCAGTGCTACAGAGATGGTAGTCCTTCCTCTTATCAATGCAGATAAACTCAGAAGCTGACCTGAAGTAACCACAGAGTTCTCAGTCAACTCCTTGAACATGGTCCGTCTTGCCTGTTACTTAGTTTGGCAAAAATAGTTTTTCTGCTGTCATTTCACAAAGTTGGAGTTCGCTGTGTTATTGGAAAGTTTCAATGCATTAGAAATATGTGCATGACTTTGCCAGATCTACAATCCACAATCATGTTAGTTATAATCAGTATTTTCTCTTATGTGCAACTCTGAGTCACAAGTGCAGAGCTGTGATAGTTTGGCGGCCCATGGAGAGATATCCACACAGTGTTTAGACTACTGTCAGATGGCGACAGCCTGACCAGACACAATCTCAAAAAGTGCCACCAAAAAGTGGCATGTACATGCCTGGTATTCTTGAATGTGCTGACTGTTGATTAGTAGCTTGAGTCGCTTATTTTATTTCAAGCAATAATCCAGGAGAAGACACTAATGTTTATACACCAACAGTCCAGAGCATTAAGCCATATAGACCTCTTCAATGGGCAGGGTGGCAAGAGCCAATTCTCAACATGACCTTCAAGTGCAATTGAGAGATTAGTGTATCTGCTAGTATAGCAAGTATACACAATTATACAGTGCATAGCATGTTATATATTTAGATAATTTTAGGTTGGGGTGTTACCCTGCATGTGACTCAATGCATTGTATTTACTAAATGATGGCAAAAGAAGAGTTCAACAAATAAAAGAAGCAAAACCATAAAAAGTAACATTTTCAATTACAAGTGAAAGAAGAGAAAGACGTTGCCGAAATCAAACCAATTTCATCTAAATCCTATAAATAACAACATTAGTAGATTATTCGAATTCCTTCCCTTAGTCTGATTCGTTTGTGGGGTGTTCCTTTTCTCACTTGCTGACTCATCAGCTTCTGCACTGTAATGATCTTTTTCTAATTTTGGAATTGTCTCTCACCAAAGCACAAAAGAAAAGCAATAGGAAATGGTCCGAGGGCCCCTGTGAAACACCAACCAATCAATCAGCTGGGTTTGCCCTTCTGAAGCAACAAGCTCCCATCACATACAGTCATCACTCATGTCCTGCCACTGGTATTCCTCTGGCCAGATTTCACACCATTTCTCTCACTCCACACAGCCAACGTACTGACTTATTTTGCTCTCCACAAACTTGATTCACGCCATTGTTTGCACCTTCTCACTTCCTTGTCTGTGAGTTCCCCCTCAAATAGTCGGAGACCAATTTCTGTCAGCAGCAACCTTGAAATAATATAACTAGATTTAGGGCTTTGATTGTTGTTCAGTCAGTAAAAAGAACTGCCCTATTAAAACACATGAGGATGGAGAGGTAGTAATTGGATAAGCAGAGAGTCTAACTCATTAGGAATAATAGGGTGTTTTTCCTGTATGGGGACCTTTTTTCGTCTTATGTTAGAATAACCAATTTCGATTAAAGCCTGTTAATGGTTCTGCCTAGAAACCTCAGTGAGCTCCTAGCAAAAACACTTCATCCTCTAAAGGTCTTTCATAGAACCATCTGAAATGTCTTTATTTAAAAGTAAAACTTGATGACAATACATTAAATATAAGACCTTTTTGCTGTCTCCATGGGGGTGCCACAGGGCTCGATTCTCGGGCCGACTCAATTCTCTCTCTACATCAACAATGTCTCTCGCTGTTGGAGACTCTCAGATCCATCTCTATTGTTGATGTAGAGAGAGAAAAGAGTCGGCCCGAGAATCGAGCCCTGCGGCACCCCCATGGCGACAGCCCTGGGTTCCGAAAGCAGGCCCTCTGATTTTACACACTAGACCCTGTCCGGCTGTCAGCACAGGTCCTATTAGAGGACTTCAGGCCCTCATCCCACCCTTAATTGAATCTTTTCTGACAGGTTGTTCAGCAACATGCACACCGGTAGCCTCCTGAAGGGTCACTTTGTGGGGCCCTGGAAGTGCTTCTCTTGTTCCTCGTTGCACATAGAAGCAGATACTGGTCCTGCTACTGGGTTAATGCCTTTCTTTGGCACTGTCCAGCTCTTCTTGTGTTACAGCTCATCTCCTGGTATCTTCTTAATGCTCTTCAGACTGTATTGGGAACATATGGATGTACCATTCTACCTCTGCAATCATTATCACCACCTACAGATTTGTATTTGTGTGTTAATGTTGGCAAATCTTTGCATTTCATTAGATTTTAAAGGTGTAGCTATTTATTGAAATAACCAATTAACTTATCCCAATTCATGCAATTATTAATATGTATTTGTGTTGCCGTATTGTAAAGCGTTACCAAAAAAGGTGATCAAAGAGCTTCAGCCCATTGGTAAAAACGCCTAACTCTGCAGCAAGAATAGGAGATGGATAGAAAAGTCTAGGGACCAGTTATCCGATTAGCTAAAAAAACTAATTACATGCCTGCGAAAAGCAGGCATTCACATAAAGCATCACCCCAATAAACATGAAAGGATGCATTTAATGACTATGTCCTGTTCCAGAGCTGTGATTGTTTTGCTGTACTTAGATAATACTGGAGATTCATCAAGGCCTTGGCATGGGAATCAAGATCCTTTTCCATATTGTCTAGAGATGTTGAATTTAGAGTGAGAGAAAGCATCTCTGCCCAGACATCGTAGAGTATATATACTCTATATATATATATATATATATATGCCCTGACCTTGTAGAATATTAAAATCTCACTGAAGATGGACAATAATGGTTTCCACCATGTTCGACCTAGAGCAGCTCACTGTCCTAGAAGGAAAATGCCTCACTCAAAGGTTCCCTGGTTCTATTTGTTGGACATTTTCCAACATTCGCCTTGTTGTATTTAAGAAGAAATTGTTTTTTGTATAAGAATGCGGGTCAGGCCAGAACTCTGAATCATGCAGTGCTAACATATATACTGTATATATTAGCCAAATCAGGGCCGGCCCTCCACATAGGCGGTACAGACAAATGCTCGGGGCGCTGTTCATCCATAGGGGGCGCCAAACAAGTACATAAATTATAATACAAATTGGCTGCGTTGCTAGGGGGGCACCAGCTAAAATGTTACCTAGGGCACCATATTGTTCAGGGTCGGCCCTGGGCCAAAGTTTGAGCTTAAATGAAAATCACCAGTTATGAGTGTACACAATTTGATACAAATAAAAACATATAAATTGTGCATTTGAAGATATTTTGTATTTCTGAATTTTAGCTGCATTGATCAAGTGAACTGGTTTGGTCCTCAAGTTATCTCACGGTGATCAGAACATTTTTTTTGTATATCTTTGGGGAGTTTTGGGAATTCTGACAGTTATACAGTATACTATAGTATATGTTAATATAAGTGTAAATCTAGGTAAAACGTAGGAAACTGACTGACTTTAGGCATGGGTTGACATGATTGCTCACCCAGACCTGTCGCCTTCTTCCACAATGCACATTATTTCCACAGACAGCACATGACTTTCTGCTTTAGGTCAGTTTTTAAAGATCAAACAGGGTTTAAGGTCAGGGCAATTTGTAAGTGTCTAGATATTTGTTTCTGTATTATATATGTTCTCCTGTGTTAACCAGTCCTCAATTAGCATTAGTACTGAAGCCCAGTATTTTTAGCAGCCCTTATGCAGTGGAATTGTGTCACCCAATACTAAGGCTGTTGCAGAAATGAAGACACTTCTGAATTTCATTTTATTTAGCCGTTATTTGACCAGATAGGCCGATTGAGAACACATTCTGATTTGCAACGGCGACCTGGACAAGATAAAGCTAAAACGTGCAAGACAACAAACAGTTCCACAATAAATACACAGAATACAAAAGTGCAAAAAGCAGTGGGACATGGGAATACAGATCAAGTGAATAGTCAATATGCAGTTAATACAAGATGGGGTAGTAAGGAATGTGATCATAGACATTTTAAAATGTGTGTTTTAAATGTTGTTGCTAAAGGTCAGAACAAATTCCTTGTTGTTTAAGCAGACTTGGCTAATAAACCTGATTCTAATTTTGAGAGGAGGGCTTCACAGCACTTGACTAGAGTATCTTACTTGGGTTCATTCTCATTACTTCAATATAAAAATAGGATACCCAGTTGTCCCTTTTTATTGCTTTGCCAACTACTGTATGTCTGTGTTTTCTAACACTGTTCACTCAGCTCCACATCGTTTTTGCAGATTCTGTCCTGCCTCTGGCTGCAACCCATCTAATACTGCGTGCCCTCGTCGACCAACACATGGAAAATTCCTGGTCTCCATTAAAATTTGGACCTGTCAACCTGCCAGACCAGTTTCATATTGTTTGATGCTTCCCTTGAGGGGACTATTTCACCTTAATTAAGACATGGATTACCTCAGAAAATACTGACAGCTGCTCTGTCTTCATTGTCTCACTATTTGTTCTCTCGTAGTCCAAGACAAATAATAACAACATCTATTTGCACATAGCTACTAATTTCTCCTAAGGTGAAGATTTTATTTTTTGCATTTGTACACCTGTTTTTGTCAATGTTGAGCTGAACATTTTTGTTACCTGTAATTGACTGTGAGATTAGAGACTTCCTCAATGAGTAAGACCACTTTGATAAGCTCCTTTCTTGACAATTGCTCACCACTGATATTACTGGCAAGTCATTTCTTTTCACCTGTTTCACCACCTACTAACCCTATTCTAGTTCCATTACAACCACAATGCGGACCGTGCATCTCCAGATTTCTGATCAAGGCAACAATCAAATATCGATGACAGAACAAACAAACAAACACACAGGGAAGTTTGGGTAACATAATGTAATAATGACACACTCAAATATGGAAGCATATAGTGGACTAAATTCAAGTGAAAATGCAATCTCAAATAGGCATTCACATTTGCATTATTTGGAAATGTCAATGCTACTTGGGATTGCGTTTTCATTTCCATTTTGTCCACAAAAAAATCAGGGCATTCTTTGAAAATTAAAATGCAATTTCAAAATTGAACTGCATTACATGCCCTGACATATCCATTTTTATTTAACCATTTCAAAATAAGAGGGAGTGCAGTTTCAAGTGTTGTAAAATGTGCAGTTTGTACACTAGATGTAAATTTAAAAGTGTAACAGGGGTGGTGGACATTAGGTCCTAACCCTGTGTTTTGTTTTAGTTAGCCCACTTTATACATTAATTTTGGTTAGGGTTCATCACGCACACCATTTTGTTTGTAATTTGTAGGTCTATTTAGTTAGCTTGTTTTGGTTGCTGTATTTGCTTTTCATTGTTTTATGTTACTTTGTTCAAGTAGGTACGTTTTGTTCGTACGTGTTGCTGTTTTATTTTATTTATTTAGTAAGTCACTACACTGCGCACTTTAATTTAAACCAGTATTCATGTTGTTTTTCACCATTCACGGTTTTCTTTACTTAAAATACCTTTGGACGTTACACCAGCTCTGCATCTGGCTGATACCAAGCCAGCAGAGACTGACGGTAGGAATAATCAGAAGATTAAACAACAGCCTCCTACGTCACACCCCTGAGGAGTGGCCATGGGAGATGCTGGAGATGCCGGAGGAAAAGTATAGGCGTCTCTGTTTTTGACTATGAGCCACACATGGAGCAGCTACCAGGGCCAATAATATTGGATGCGCGGTCCTCCAAAGTGCCCGCTAAAGCACTCCCAAAAAAATTCAGGGGGGCTAAAGTGGTGTTCTAGGAGGGCTGGAGGGGAATCCCTACATGCTGGACCCAGCAGGCAGGTGGCTCCTAAACACCAGCCATGCCTGGTACCAGCCACTCCTAAAGCCCTGGAGCTGCAGCCAGCACCACCTTGAGCCCTGGAGCTGCAGGCAGCACCACCTATTGCCCTGGAGCTGCAGCCAGCACCACCTTGAGCCCTTGAGCTGCAGCCAGCACCCCCGTGAGCCCTTGAGCTGCAGCCAGCACCACCTTGAGCCCTGGAGCTGCCGCCAGCACCACCTTGAGCCCTTGAGCTGCAGCCAGCACCACCTTGAGCCCTTGAGCTGCAGCCAGCACCACCGTGAGCCCTGGAGCTGCAGCCAGCATATCAGCTCAGCTCACCCTTCTCAACCACATGACAGAAGGGAAACAACAGCCCCAAAGGGGTTGATGGAACAGCCCTCTGGGGTAGTTGAAAGGTGGTGGAGGACATGGCTGGGCCTGCCTGTCCTCGAGGACACGCAGCCGCATCAGCCCACCGAGGACTATTCTCCTCCGTCTAAGCCTGCCATGGTCTGACCTTCTCCACCTGAACCCGCAAAGGACTTGCCTCCTCCGTCGCCCTCTACTGCTATGGAGCAGCAGTTATCGCTCCCTACTGCCAAGGGGCAGCAGCAATCGCCTTCTGCTGGCAGGGGGCAGCAGCAACTCCCTACCAGCCTTCAGAGACTGGCAGAGCCGCCTCAGGTTCTTAAGAAGGCGTATCAGCGGCCCCCAGCAGAACCACCTCCCCCGCATCTCCACCCTCTCTCCCTTCATTCACTCTTAGCTATTTCTGGCCTATCTGGACGCCAGTCCTTTGAGGGGGGTACTGTAACATAGGTTGTGGGCGTTTGGTCCAAACCCCATGTTTTGTTTAGTTTTCAGCTTTTACATTCATTTTGGTTAGGATTCATCACGCACACCAGTTTTCGGTTTATGATTAGTAGGTCTTTTTAGTTTGCTTGTTTGGTTGCTGCATTTGCTTTTCATTGTTTTATATTATGTGGTTCAAGTGGGTGAGTGTTGTTTATTTAATAAATTTTAACCAGTATTTATGTTGTTATTCGCCGTTCGTGATTTGTTTTACTTTAAATAAAGTGGATGTTACACCAGCTCTGCATTTGTCTCTCTGCTCTGCACTACACCTGCATTATCTGTGACAAAAAGTCTGCTCACGTCTCCCTGGAGACTGGCCAGCTTTTGGTAGTTGCAAAAACAGCCAATCTGACACATCGCAAATTTCCATCCACAGAACTCCAAACACCCACTACTACAATGTGTCCAGTGACAACAAGGAAACAAGAGAGGACAAGTATCTCACCAGGAAGGTCCTGAAGGGTTTGAGGACCTGAAAAACAGGACTAATTTGAAGGTTGTTTAAAGAGCGTCAGGATGTGCTGCTCAGGAAGGGGGCTGTGAAGAAGCACAGGGGGAAAAGCTGGGACCATGCCGTGCTGAGACAAGCGTTTAGGAGCACTCCCGGTGCTTCATCAATCTTCCCCATCCACAGAGAGACTCCTGTGACCCACATAGCAGCCAGTGTTAGGGAGGTGTCTTTGCTACATTATTGATACCACTGCTTCGCACTAACCCTGCTTGCCTCAAACAAACACAGCACAGACACCACTTACAGTAGGTCAGATGACTACAGACACACATTTAGCTTTTCACAGTCACAAATTAGTTCACTAAACTACCTATAAAATACTAGTATTTACATAACAGTAGCTTGGTTTCATTACACAACGGTCTGAGGAAAACTTGACTGAATTAAATAACAAGAAGATTTTTACTCAGTGTCAAAGTAACTGCCAAGGGGTCCCATATTATGGTGGTCTATAAATATCTAGGACAACAATGAACTGGAATTCCTATTTCGGACAGAAGTGTAAAACATGCAAAGTCAATCAATCAATAAAATGTATTTTCGAATATAAAAGTGCTTTTACAAACATCCGACCTAAACCCGACAAAGCATGAATCAACAAGTTGATACAAGTTTATATACGTTGACACATTGCGTCTAGGAAAAACTCGAATTTAGGAAGAACCCTATAGAGGAACCAGTCTTTGAGGGGTGGCCAGTCCACCTCTGGCTGTGCTGTGTGAACTTATGTTTGAGTTTAGTTTAATAATTATTGAATGCATTTTTTTAAATGCATATAGTCTTAAAATAGAAAAGTACAGACAGAAAGAAAGAAACCGGTAGGGCCGAGCACCTGGGAGACTGGAGGCCCAAACTTCCAACCCAGGAGAGTTCCGTCACATGTTCCCAGGGACGATCGGTCCTACAGCGTGGCCAGCAGGCACGGGTCCTCCTTACTGGGAGTGGAAACAAGACACAGGGAATTGTTAGCTCCCTACGTCCATGGCACAATAGTATCGCAGCATAAATCTTGAAAATGAGACGGGGGTCTAGTGAAACTGTTGCCCTGAACAGGTTAAGCCCTGGACAGGGCCCAACAAGCCGAAACATCCACCCACTTTACCAAGCATTAACCATGGGACACCAGTTAACTGCAACCACTCTGGGAAAGTTTAGTTTTACTCACAGAGTTACTCAAATTGAGGGAACAAAAGAGAACAATAGCGAGCCAGTGACTCCACCCCCCAAGAAGGGATTGGGAGAGAGGACATTCCAGGGGAGATGAGAACCCGCCCGGCACAGACAGCAGGATAGAATGAATTCTGAGCCTTTCATACGCCTTTGTACCCTGGGCCATACTACACTTAACTATACACCTCAAGGAACACCAAAGAATACATTTTATTTGTCCGAGGATAGGTCATCCACATATACGAACTGAAGTCTATCTGATAAATATGTCACGAGTGGTGAGGTTTTGTTTCCACACGAACTGTATTCGGTGGCACACATTCCCCTTGTTTACGTTTCTGTCACAGCTGCTAGCACTTTTGTCATTAGTTTGGCTATAAAGGGTGGCCAGTAGTATTCACTGGTGCTTAGCATTGTTTCTATGTCACATTGTATTAGAGGTGAGTGTTTATTATAAATATATTGCTATTGTGGTTTTGAAAGTGTTATTATAAGACGCAATATGCACACTTTACTTTCATTTAAACCAGTTAGCATTTTCGCCGTTTACGGTTTGTTTTACTTTTGTTGATTATAAATAAACCTACCAAACGGATTACTGGCTCTGCAAATGGCTTTCACCTGCACTACACCCTACGGCCGTGACAAAATAAGATCTAAACCAGTCTAGAACATGTCTACGTAGCCCAACATGGGTCTCCAATATTTCCAAGAGAAGGGAGTGATCAATAGACCAATTATCACCCTACGTCACATCGATGTCACGCAAGTTCAACCGCGCATCTCAGTTGCAAAAGACGACCAGAAACATTCAAAACGCTATGTTAAAAAAATCAACCTTATTGGACATGTCGATCCTTATGAAGTCCCAAAAGACCAGCGGATCCGCGACCCTGACGCCTTACCTCCCATATTTTGTTTGTGGTGTCAGTGCCTATACTGCTGAGAAATTTCTCAATTATAAATCTCTGGAAGCTCAGTTTAATGGTTGGGTACATGACCAGGAGAGTTTTAAGCCTGTCAACGGTGAAAATACAGTCGTCCAAACGAAGGTAAGTTACCAGCTTTCTTTCTTTTAGCATGTTTTTATAACCGGCAATGTTACATTGGTATTACAATGGCCTACAAGGTTGTTTATTTGTCATTATAAAAGACATGATTGTATACCGAGAATAAAAAATAAATCAACGATTAAAACACTGTTGCCGGAACGAAAGTAACTTCACCGGCTTTCGTTCTTTTAGCATAGTTGTAGACTACGACACCGGCAACAAGGTTGTTTATTTCTCATTGTACAGATAAACGATAAAAATAAATAAATAAAGCCTTAAACAACAGACAAAGTGTAACGTTAGCGAAGTTTGAGCGGTTGCTGCTTCTATAAGCGCCTCCGGTTGCAAAAGTAAACAAAGCAGGTTTACATAAAAAATACATTAACATTACAATATTAACTTTTTCTTTTTTTCATGCACTCTCAGGGACTAATAATCCACCTTGTTTTAAACTATTTTTTAACATACTCAAATAAATAATTCATACAATCAACATGTGTTTCTCTCTAGTTGTATGTCTTGGACATGACCACACAGAACAAAGTTGTACACATCAAGAAATTTATACGCTTTTAACTTCTCCCGGGTATAAACACTTGGAGTGTCAATCAGGTAATTATATTCTGGCCACTGAATGCTAGGCAATTTTGTTTCGTCGTTTAACCATTTACAGGGTGCTATGGCATAAGCATTAGTACGACGTATTCCACACATTAACGTCAATTTTGTTAAATAACAGTGCTTATCGCTGGGTGACAGGTAGTTGTAGTAAGCGGAGTACATTTTGAAAAGACAGTTAGCTTAACAATTCTTCTTTTGAGTTATTTCAATATAGCTAGATACTCTCTGCAGCGTTTTCTGCAACCAAGATGTGCGCGCAACCCGAATGTTTACAAACATATTGTAGCGTTGCGGAGAAACAGACCACTTCCCGAGACACAAAGAGACCACGGTTCGGTTTGATAGCTCAGTGAGCCCAGATGTATTTCCTCGTGCTCACACACGACAGCTACCCCGGGGTTGAGATGTCCGCCAAACAAAACCCACTAACTAGCCTGGTAAATGACAGCTGTAGAACCGCACACCTAGTCAACCAGTAGCCAAAGAGACCTTCACTTAACCTTTTTCCCCTTTTTCCCCAATTTCTGTAACTCCCGCCCCCTTAACCTGTCCCCCAATAACTGAACTAGGCTAGACATCTCCCCAATTAACCAATAAAAACATAACAACGTCACCCAAACCCCTCCACCATTACAATATAGTGTCAAAGATCAAGAAGCAATAGGTAAAAGTACTGACTGTGTTTCTAGTGGCTCTTAAGAGTATTCACCCCTTTTGGGCAGCATTTCATTGTGTTTCAAAATTAAATAAAAAAAATAGTTATTTCAGGTTTTTCTACTCCTACACCAAAGGTATATTATAACAACAGGAAAACGGAATGGCACTTTGAATTAACTTTAATATAGAACAAAGAATAACCTAAATGTATTTAAATTGTTGTAGTGAAACTAATTGTCATGGTCTGCATAGAGTTTTTTGGATTTGAAATGCCATCTATAACACAACAAGATGTGGAGAAAGTTGAGGTGTGAGACGATTTAGTGAAAAAGCATTGTGGTACTGGCCAGGTTTATTGTGTTAAATTTAATCTATGATTTGCAACTGTAGTCTAAGAACACCTATACATCATTTTCCAAGAAAATGTAGGGGTTACATAAGCACAAGGGAAAGTCTTATATCCTTGGCAACAGTGCCTGCAGCTGTACAACTTGTGAGACATTGGATATCTGACAACTCAGAAGCTGTTATATATGGAGTGAAAACTGAGCTGCAAAACACAGAAGAAAATAATTTGAATTTTGAGAGAACTGGTTTCAGATATCACCTGGATAACCTCTATTTCTTTTCACAACTCTTGTTAAATAAACAGTTGATATGTGGCCGTCTCATGGTTTGTTGACGCTGAACATCTCAGTGGAATAAGCACAATAAACTGTGAATTCCTCTTCCCAAAGTGAGCAAACGAGCAGCTCTCACATTTTCCCGTGGTTAACACCAGAATGAGAAAGGGCTCTGTTGGAACCCAAGCAGGGTTTCAAGAGATAAACCTCCAGTGATGGCTTCTGCTACACAGTTCACAGCGAGCCTCACAAGACGAACAAATATCAGAGAATATTACCTTGGAAGCATTCCATAATCTTAGATTCTGACACGGAATGGGAGTGTGAGTGGAGGCTTTACTACTGAACAATGGGATATTTGTTCTCAGCATTTGTCTCAAATTTAGGCCAATGTTTGAGAGGATAAACAGTAGTCTAAGCCATACTAAGACTTGGCCACAGCATAGAGCAATACAAACGTGAAGCTATTGTACAACCCAAAAATGCAGGCATGGAACGATGTTTTGCTGTATGGAAACACAGCTTATCTTATCATAACTGTATCCTGCTATTGCTATGGCCAGCCTTGCTCCAATTCAAAGCTAGGGCCGCCGAGCGTTAGTCTTGGCTTTGTTTCTCTTTAACTGCTGCATTACTTGCATAAACACTTTGATGAAAGTACGGGGACACATTACTCACTATGAGTGTGAATAGTGAGCTGTTTAACTGCTGCATTACTTGCACAGACACTTTGATGAAAGTATGGGGACACATTACTCACTATGAGTGTGAATAGCGAGCTCTATCTGAAGTGCAGCAGCTGAGAAGACATTGGCATACTCGCTGTTAGTTAGAAAAAGACACCTTTGTTGAAGTGTTGAACCACTTGTGCAATTTTACATCCAGGAATGTGCTTTAGCTTTTTATATATTTTTTGGGTTTGAGTGCATTGTAATTAACCATAAGGTTTAGATCAACTTAGAGCATGGCATTGTTAAAGCAATGAACTACACACAATAGATGACAGTTAGAAATGTTTTCCACACTTTAGTGACAGAATTCAGGAACGGGGTCCTATAGCAAAAATTGAGAAGCCGTTTTTACATTATGTAATGATCTAAACTCACTGCTTTGTAATGATATTTAATACACTTCACTCAAACCTTGTTATATCTCAAATTTAGGACAAGGTTTGGCTAGTCAGATAAAAATTGGAACCTTGTAGTGAACTGTATTTACATGAAATTACTTTGGATTCTTCTGTTCAGAGCAATAGCAGTAACGTATGGAATAATTAACCAGTCAAAAGTCTTTGTGTATGCGTCTAAAATGTAGTGGTCGTACATTGCAGGCCGTGCTTGCAAGCTTATCTACGCAAAGTTGTACATTCAGTTCCTGTAAGCAAGCAATGATGTTCAAATCTGGATGTACATTTCACAAGCATGTACATTTAGGTACGTGCTTGCAAACTTATCTACGATCGTGATCTCAAGCAATATTTCACACGCTGGCACAATGACATTTTAACATATTTTACAAACCAAAATGTTAGACACACGTGCAGACTTTTGACCGGTTTAATATTACATTGTAACTGCATGTATTGTCTAATATTTTCTGTACTGGTCCTTGAATGCCAACTTCATGATGGAGCATTAAACAGGAGCGTTGCCTATTCACAGAGAATAACTGCAGTTCTGTATGTACTGATACAAGCACAAAGCTTAATTATTTAACAAATGAACACAAAGATGAACACAAAGATACTATATAGCGTCAACATCCCTACATATTTATTCAATAACAAATATACATATTGTAAATGTCATGAATACATTTGTAAACATAAAACCAATGGTTGATGAGATCAAAATTAAACTATTAACAAGTAATTGATAGATCACAGGTACAACCAGCTCTATGTATTTGAGGTAGTATTAGTTTGGGTTACGATACTATTTGCTTTTCTAGGTTGCTTTTCTCTTGTTCAGTAGTATGAGCCAAAACAACTCATCTGCAAATATTCATAGGGCAGTACAAGCAGAAAGCATCTGTGCAAGGGGAAAATGGAGAGTACAAACTAAATGTTAGCAGTGTTTAGAGCATGAAGTAGCAGTCAGGAGTAGAGACAGCACGCATTGTGCAAATGGCAGATAAAATAAATAATGCAGCAGTGTGCATGCCAGGTTAACAATGGGTTTCAGAGTTCAGCAGGTAAACCGCAGTTGGGAAGAAATTGTTCCTAAGCCTGCTGGTGTGGGTGTGACCTGTACCAATGTCTGAAGTCAGGGGGTCAAATACTTCGAGTGTGAGGGGTCCCTGATTATGCCACGCCCTCTCTGCAGACAGTGCTTGTGCTGGATGTCTTTAATGGCGGGGAACTGGACACCAATGGGCTGTTTTGACCACTCGCTGCAATGATCTTTTTTGCCGCAGAGCATCTGTTGTACCAAACTGTGGCATGGTTGATCAGAATGCTCTTAACCGTGCAGCGGTAAGTTGACCAGAATGTTTGTAGATAGGTGGGCCTTCTTTAACTTCCTCAAAAAGTACAGGCACTGTTGTGCCTCTTTGACCAGGGTTCTGGTGTTGAGGGACCAGGATAGTTTGTCGGAGATGTAGACACCCAGGAATTTGCTCTCTGGGACACCGGTGTTCAGTGTCAGGGTGGAGGAGCTGAGTTTGTCTAACCTGACAGAGGTTTCCGGGTCAGGGCAAAGTGGACAGTTGTGGAGATGGCACACACAGCAGACCCATTAGGGTAACTGATGTGGGTCCAAAGTTGAAGGGAGGCAGGACTTAAGGTGAACTAATTCAAGTTTTTTGAAACATTTCATGATTGTGGGGGTGAGCGCAACAGGTCGAAAGTCGTTTGGGCATGACGGAGTCAACTGCTTTGGCACTGGCATAATGGTTGTGGTCTTAAAGCACGTGGGGACAACAGCTAGGGACAGGTTGAAAGTGTCTGAAGGCCCCAGCCAGCTGCCCAGCACATGTTTTCAGCACACACTGGGGGACACCTGCAGGACCAGCCGCCTTGCGTTCACCCTGCTATGTGCAGAAGATACATCCGCGATGGACAGACTCAGAGGGATGACGTCTGTGGTGAGCTCCGTTTTTATGGCTGTGTCTTTGTTGTCCCTGTCGAAGTGGGCATGGAAGTTGTTCAGCTGGCTTGTAATAGAGACATCAGAGGCTGAGGGGTTAAGGTTCTTTGGCTTAAATGCCCTGCCACATATAACGAGGGTCGGAGTTGTTGTTGCAGTTTGTGGGCTTGTTTGGCCATCTTGATGCCCCTTTTCAGGTTGGGCCTGGATGAGCTGTAGGGCTCCGTAGCACGGGATCTGAAAGCACTATCGCATGCCTTCTGCCGTAGTCTGACCTCTTTGTTCATCCAAGACTTCTGGTTGGGGAAGGTCTTTATTTGTTTATGAGTGGTGACGTTATTGGTGCAGCTGTTGATGTATTTCAGAACGGAGGATGCATATGATTCAATGTTAATATGGGAGTCAGTGGTAGTCTGAGTGGAGGATGTATATGATTCAATGTTAATATGGGAGTCAGTGGTAGTCTGAGTGGAGGATGCATATGATTCAATGTTAATATGGGAGTCAGTCGTAGTCTGAGTGGAGGATGTATATGATTCATTGTTAATATGGGAGTCAGTGGTAGTCTGAGTGGAGGATGTATATGATTCAATGTTAATATGGGAGTCAGTGGTAGTCTGAGTGGAGGATGTATATGATTCAGTATTCATATGCGAGTCAGTGGTAGTCTGAGTGGAGGATGTATATGATTCAGTATTCATATGCGAGTCAGTGGTAGTCTGAGTGGAGGATGTATATGATTCAATATGGGAGTCTGTGGTAGTCTGAGTGGAGGATGTATATGATTCAATATGGGAGTCAGTGGTAGTCTGAGTGGAGGATGTATATGATTCAATATGGGAGTCAGTGGTAGTCTGAATGGAGGATGTATATGACTCAATATGGGAGTCAGTGGTAGTCTGAGTGGAGGATGTATATGATTCAATATGGGAGTCAGTGGTAGTCTGAGTGGAGGATGTATATGATTCAATATGGGAGTCAGTGGTAGTCTGAGTGGAGGATGTATATGATTCAATATGGGAGTCAGTGGTAGTCTGAGTGGAGGATATATATGATTCAATATGGGAGTCAGTGGTAGTCTGAGTGGAGGATGTATATGATTCAATATGGGAGTCAGTGGTAGTCTGAGTGGAGGATGTATATGATTCAATATGGGAGTCAGTGGTAGTCTGAGTGAAGGATGTATATGATTCAATATGGGAGTCTGTGGTAGTCTGAGTTGAGGATGTATATGATTCAATATGGGAGTCAGTGGTAGTCTGAGTGGAGGATGTATATGATTCAGTATGGGAGTCTGTGGTAGTCTGAGTTGAGGATGTATATGATTCAATATGGGAGTCAGTGGTAGTCTGAGTGGCAAACAGACTCCAGTCTGTGTGTTGAAACTGGAGCTGTAGTCATGAGTCTGACCCCTCAGGCAACACTTTAACTGTCCTCACTGTAGGCTTCACATGCTCAACGATAGGTAGGTACTTCCATAGCTTCAGCAAATAATGCATATTATTTTGACAAATCCATTATTAAATGTAAACATACAATAATTTCTGTTTCCAAGTGATACACAATGAGGATATAATGAATTTCACTTAAAATAAATGGATAACAACACATTTTTCATTAAGCATAGAATCTACCATCTCTGCTTCCAGAGAACACACTATGAACTAGTTATCTCCTGTTATTACAAATCTAGAAAGTAAAGTGTGACCTGTAGTTTTGTAACATTAATAAAACCCAATAGAGAAAAAGTGCTTAGGTTGAGCAGGAAATCAAATGAAAAACAAACAAGTGAATGTTTCTGGGTAAACAACACAGGAAGTTGAGACATCTGTATGACTGAAAGTGGGCTGAGAAAGTGTGTACATTTTTGATTAACATACATAACTCAATAACAAAAATACTGAGCTTGAGATATTTTGTTTAACAAGTCATGTTTCCCCCAATAGGGTAGAGGACAAACAGTGGTGCACTCTGATTTCTTTTGCCCCAAGTACAGAGGTTGCAAACATTAAGACGCAGACTTTAGAAAAGAGAGACTTTCGAAAATACTTGTGAAGAAGACCTCACACACCGGAATAATGTTTGAGGTTTCACAAGTCAATGGCAGTAGTGACACTTACGTCGTTACAGTGGCAGCAATGAGTTAAGTTGATCTCTATCAACTTTCCACATGTGGACTCAGACACGTTGACTATTCTTCTTTGCAAAATCGCTCAAGCTCCGTCAATTTAAAAGGGGTGCTTTAAATGTTCAACTATGACTCACCTTGCAGGTCTACAGGGTGCTGTTTTGTGGCCCTGAGGTTTGTCCCCTAGGTGTCTATGTGGCAGAGAGCTGATTGGGTCACAGCAGGAGCAGGGTGTCATCGGGTCAGTGGTGATGCAGACAGAGATGCAGACAGAGTGGTTTGTCAACATGACAATGGTTCACAGTCCAAAACCGGTGCTACATTATACCTACAGTTCAGCCCAGGGGAAAATACCCAGCAGCCCAAAAGTCAATAACCTATAGAAATGAATGCTATATTATGAACACTACTTCAAAATGCAACACGTGGAAGATTGTATACTGTTGTACAATGCAACATATGAAAGATGATATACTGTTGTACAATGCAACACATGAAAGATTATATACTGTTGTAAAATGCAACATATGAAAGATTATATACTGTTGTACAATGCAACATATGACAGATGATATACTGTTGTACAATGCAACATATGAAAGATTATATATTGTTGTAAAATGCAACACATGAAAGATTATATATTGTTGTAAACTCATTTTCCATTTGCAGCTTTGGGACAGGTCAGTGAAGTCAGCAAAGCTGTCATGACTGGTGAATAGGAAGAGCAAGTGCCACGGCTCTGTGTCTTAAAGGTGATGATGTTATCATAAACAGAAGCAAACAAGGAGGATGTATAACATATTATTTAAAGCTTAACCGACCATTGGCATACAAGAATATATCACAACATTGAGTAATAATCAAACCGCAATGCGTCCCAGAAAGAATGACATAAGGTGCCCAGAACCAGAGAGGCCGGGAGTCAGCCATACATTTTCACACAAGACATTGTTAAAAATATAGCCTAGAGCTCAAACTCACTGCCAACCCATTGTAACAGCACTCACTTCAGAGGTTTCTTATGTAAGCTACTAACTGTGTGATGATTTAAAGCGTAAGGGGAGAGCGATGGAGAGAGCTTAAATGGTCTTTGGCTGGAAGAAGAAATTGAGAGCGTACACACACAGATGTAGGAGAAGTCTGTGCCGTGGCTTCACTCCGCTGTCACTGGGAGCCTGCTGTGAAAACAACAACCCCCTCTTCTCTCCCTTTCTCACTTCCACTCTCTCTGCGCTGGACGCCAGCATGACATACCAGACCTTGTTCGTTAGCACATATTTTTACCCGCCGTTACTAAATTAGGAAGCCAAAGAGAGAGCAAACGAGGGTGTCTGCCAAGGCAGAAGAAGAAGGGTCTGCTCAGGCCTGGGTATGTTGAGGGCCAGCCCTGCCACGTTCATTAAGAGCCACTAGGGTTTCAAAAATAGAAGCCCAACAGGGACCCGGGCCAAACAGAATCCACGATGCTCCAGCCAAAAACTTGCGGGACAAACAAATAAATAAACTGCTTTTCGTATGCAGTGCCAGAGTAAACCGGCAGCAGTCACCCTAAGGAGCTATTATGGGATATCTTGGGCATTCCTGCAAACAAGTTGAGTACTGCAGGTTTAGACCTGGTGACAGCACACACACACTGCCAAGCTGATAGAGAATAAATTAACCTACAGACTGTCTCTAGAGACCAATTTCTTAAAGCCGCCACAGAGACATAACTTCTTGTTAGTTGGGCATGGTTTTAAGGCGAGGATGTTTAGATAGATATTTTTAAAAGGAAATTTACATTTCCTAATTCCTCATGCAGTTGGCATGAATTCTACTATTTAAGTAAGATCGGTAGCTCCAGGATGTCTGACTGACCTGCAGAACATGCTCAGGAAAAAAGATATAAAAACTGAGGGGGTTGTGTAATATTTCAGAAACATCTATTTGGGAAAGGTCTTTTGAAACCTTCATTAGGATTTAAAACTGGTGATTTAGCACTTAATTCTTTAAGTTAATAAATATATATAGTATATATATGCCCAAAATCATTTGTAGCAACTCAGGATTGCTACTTTAAAATAAAGAAAGTTCTATTCAACACATTATCAGTGTCTAAATTATTATATAAATACTATGAATACTATAAAGTACAGTAAGTAAACCCTCATGTAGTGTGAATTCATTGCCAAAGCACACCAAAGAATATATCTGGTACTTTAGTGACATCTACTGGATTACTTCTCCAGTTGTACTCTTCATTGTGGGATGTCAAACCGGTTCCACGGAGGGCCTAGTGTATGCAGGTTTTTGGGTTTTCATTTAAATGAGTTCCCAGTTCAGACCTAAACAACCAGTAGAGGGTAGAACCTTACCAATTAGTGACCTAATTAATCAATCAAGAACAAGGTGAGAGCAAAGACCTGTAGACACTCGGCCCTCCATGGAACCGGTTTGACACCTGTGTAAATAATGTATGTGTAGGCAGTGGCTTGATATTTGTGACATAATTCAGTTTATCAGAATATAACGGCATAACACTTACATATTTTAAAGTGCACAAGTATCAGGAGACAATCACACTGTAGTGGTGTTAAAACTAATTAATACGCCTACTCAAAAGACTGATATTTTGATACTATGCTCTGTGTATTATTCACTGCCCAATGAAGTATAAATGTTATTATTAGAGAATCAGCTGTGTATTTGCTTTGCTTTGTGGTGGAAATATCAAACATGTTAGGGATACCACTGGCTAGTGAACTGTTGATAATTCAGAATCTAAGACAGGATGCCATTAACACATAAGTCCATTTATTCTTAATTTATGTTGAGATTTATGGGGATTGTTGCTCTCATTCTTATTTGAGTTGTTTAACCTTTTACTTTGTTTCCCCCTTCCCCTTTAAGCCAGGCAATCACAGTGTATGTCATGTGACCTAAAGTGTATGTCATGTGACCCAATCAGTAAGTAAATGAATACACATGATGATGTTTAAATAAAGTGAACCAGTTCACAAAGTCTGGTGAGTGTGAAACAGTTGTCTCCTCGTTGTCTGAGTAAGTTACTCTACTAACACTTTGTACATCATTAACCAGAGGGGTATAATTTCACCCAACGTTTCTGTGCTCTCGGACACAGTATACTTAGAATTATATGAATAAAAGCATATGGATAATACCGTGTTGTCATATATGGTATAATTAATGGGGCCAAATAAAAATTAAGTGGGGGAAAAACGCATAACATGATGAATGGCTCCAATATTCCTGCAGCTAATTGTGTATGCCCATAACAAAACAATAAGTTGGCAGAGAAAGGTCATAAAAAAGTTAACTAAGCTAGTAAATAGATAGAATGGTCAAAATGTTTCTTTATACATTCATACAGTGTATTATGGTATTCCAAGTAAAGTGACACATGGTGGTTAAAATGTTTCTTTATACGACCGTGGTAAAGCTGGTTGGATGTTTGATATTTGACAGATTTTCGGACATTCAAGGATCAATAGCAGGCAAACGATAGAAGCTAGAGACATCGTGTAAGTCTATATTAAAAAGAAAAAACGTTTACAACAACGCACATGTCTTGTTTTCCAGATTCCGTCTAGAAATAGGCAAATGCACGATATAATGTTTGTAACGTTGTAGGCATTATGTGAAAACAATACAACAATGTGAAAACAGGTAAAAAAAACTAAAATACACAGATTATGAATTAAATATCTTGCTGATCATATGACCTGAATAGTCATGTGATAGTATGAATAAGCCAAAACATTGCACAACCTTTTGTTTGGCAAAAAGTAGGTGAAAACTATATAAACATGTTGACATGTTAAAAAAGGCTTTGAATTCCAATAGCTTCGTGGTCACATGACTTATAATGTTCATATCCATGTTCAACCCTTCACATGGAAACATATGGCACAACCTTTAATTTTGAAAAAAAAACAAATGTCAACTTTAATTACAAGTTTAAATGTGTGCTAAAATGGCTTTAAGAATCAATAGCTTTGTGGTCACATGACCTAGAATGTTCATATCTACGTTCAACCCTTCAGATGGATGGGCCACACATTGCACAGACTTTTGTTCACCCAATAACCAATGACACACGTTTTCTGTAGTTTAAACATATTTATAAATGATTATGAAGTTTTCAATGATCAGTACCATTGTTTTTTTTACATCTCTTTTGATCAGTACAGCACAGATTTTAAACCATTTCAGTTTCCATTGACTATTTTCAGTTTTTTTCCAAAAGTCCAACAGAAGTCCAAAAAAGTTTTCTTTTATGTTATTCTGCAATGATAGATGGATATTCTATAACATTTTAAACAATACACAGCCTGTAGAGAGAAAGACATAAAAGGAAAAACTGAAAAAGAGAGACTTTAGGTATGGCTTGATTGAGATATCCTTTTCTTTTCCATCAGTGTCAACAGCAATAGTGACACATTGTTTGAAGGAAATACTGCACAAAAAACAAGGCCCTTGGTTAATTCACAGAAGCTCATGCCATGTTTGATTTTACGTTGATTTGTTGATCAGAAATGTTATTACCAGGATTATTCGGAATAATGTGAACAATTACTAAATTGAAAAACATTACCGTTAGCAGCACAAACAACATTTCCACTCTTTTTTCTTCATTGTGGTAAAGTACTTTGTTGTCCATTGTACGCACAACGCATGGAACCATCGTTCACACACATCGCATTTCACCAGAAAACATTAATTACTTTTTATTGTAAGTATCATTTACACACACAGGATATTTTAGCAGACCCTTGTCCATATGGACTCATCCATATGAGTATTTTCATATATTCCGATCCAACATTATACACACAGAATCTTAAACAAGTACCTCACCTTCCTCTTCAACTCCTTGCTTGAAATGTAATGTTGTTTGAATGTGAATGTAAATGTTTACTTTCTGAATTGTTTAAGTGTAAAACTTGAGTTGTTTTACAGTAAAAGTAAATTAGTTAGTGAAAGTAAATGTTGGTCCCATGTTGGTCCCATGCGCAAGGGTAATTCTAGTGAGTTATCAAGTTATTTTAAACTTTTAGACCACTCACCCAATGAGTTGTTGGTCCGCCTCCGGGGGGTGTTTCTGTTGAACACATTGAGCAGTGTGTGGCTTTCTTGAAGACTGAAATCAAATGCATGGATATTTAGATTATGAACATCTGTATGTGTACTGTTTACTAATACACAGTTAAATATCTTTATTTGAGTTTTAATTTGATAACTCTCTATATGTACCAGAGGCTGTCAGAAACTCCTGTGCCATTTTCCCTCTTATATGTTTCATATAAGGTCCAGTAGGATCGATGTTTAGTTGGGCAGGGATCTTCGGGAAATCCTCTACTACTTCTTTTGCCATCTGCACCAGCATACATAATAGTTGTCAAGAAATGCATGTTAACACAAAATATTAATTTCAAAGACAAAAGATCTCACCTGCATGACAAAGACAGCTTAAAGAATCTTGCTGCGTAGTGTGACTGATTTCCCCTGCTTTCCATTTTATATCTACCCAGTCATCTTGCGTATGGCATGTTCGCCTGATCTTGAAGTATTCCTTGAACAATAAATACTTAAAACAATTATTATTTTTATTTTTCGCTATAGCACAGTCTAAATAAGATTATGTAACTTTAATGCAGTACTTAAAACATCATATGTTTAGAATAGAAGATTACGTTTTCAAGGGCTGCATCACAGCTGTGTTGAGCATTCAAAATCCATTGTGGGTATGATTTGTTGTGACTGAAAGGGTCAGTGCAATGTAGAGTATGTCAGTTGAATTAGGTGCATGTTTGTAAGTATGCAACCAAAAAATGTGGTCTTTTAAACAGAGTAAACTAAATAACTTCGTACTCCTACCGGAATCTTGTAGCAGCATGTTCAGATTTTTCTTTCTCATTGTTTCCCATGGGATCCACAACAAACACCTGTTCTGATGGTGCATGGAGATACTATAGAAAACACATCAAAATAATAAAAAAACAAGTAAATAACTAATTCATGAGAAACACATCAACATATTTATTGTTTTTTACATCTATACAAATTAATGAAATTCTCTGACCAGAAACTGCCAATGAATATTATTAACATTGATGAAACTTAGCACAGCCGTGTAGTTTTCAAACCTGACCTGGAATGTAATATTACAATTCAAGCAGCCAGACACACTTGTATTGTGATGGATCAGCTGATTATCAGATGAAATATTTACCTTTGGCAGAGTGTGTCGACTCATTTCGGTTCTTTGTCCATTTACAATAATGATTCAGGATATAAATCCTATTTTCTAGACTCTTGTTTTTGACCATCACTAGAAAGTAGGTTTCAATTGTCTAAAGAATGGCAAATAAATTATAGTAAAAAATTATGATAAATCTGCAACTAAATAAAGATGCACTTGGGGACACTAAATCAAACTAGTTACAAATGGAAAAAAATATGAATTGCATGTAAAAGCAATGTTCAGCTAAATAATCTTTACTGTGGAAACAATATGTATGTAAGTTTAAAAAACTTAAAGCTGTGATGAGTTCATTATGCATATTACCTCTCCCACAAGCCATTTGTGTAGTTGAAGTGTTTTAAACTCTGAGTGATGTAGGATGTAGTTGGACCTTTTATCCTGAGACTGAATTACAGAAACGACAACCTCAGTGGGCTCCCTCTTCCACAGTGTTTTTACCTAAAATTTAGGATAAACAATCATAGGGAACAACATTTAAAAGAATGAACGCCGAAGTACATCTTATTAATCAGAGTTAAACATGTATAATACCTGAGTTACAACTTGTGTCACATCACCCTTTGATGTTGCTGCTGTGGGTGCTTGGTTAAAGTCTCTGTCCTGATTCTCACTTTGGTGTGTAGCCTGTTTTAATACTTCTGTCACCAAAACCTGTGATGCTGCTGCTCTGGCTGCTCGGTTAATTCCTTTGTGTGTGGCCTTTTTTTCTTGTTCCAATTTCGATGATTTGGAATGCTCTGGAAGTTTTTGTGGAGGGTAAAAGTATTTTGTCTTTGACTTTGCAAGTCCGCTTTGTTGGTCTCTCTTGGACCACTTCTCTTCCTCCTGGTATAAGCAATTGCTTTGGTGATGAGCGGGTGGTATGCACAAAAGCGGGTGGTATGCACAGTAAGCCCTTGCTTGGGTGGGTGGACTGATTAAAGAACAGGGAGTCAGGTAGGTTTTGTTGCATGATATGCTCTCTGTATCTGCCTTGGAGCGAGACATACATCTTATGTATGAAATCTGCTGGACGCAGGAACTTCTTCTTCTGTAGAATGCACAATCCAAAACCATTGCTCAACATGGCAATTGGTCTCATGTGTTTTGGACACCTGTGATGTGCTTTTGGGCAGATCTTTGGAATATCTGGTCAAGTCACTAAGAAGTATTCCACTCCATAAAGGAAATATGCCCATGTAAGTGTCCATAAGAACATCAATCACCCCAGAGCAGCAATAGTTGTTCTTTGGCCCATCGCTGATATCTGCCTGGAGACAGTGAGCCTGACGAAGCACATCCTCAAATAGATGTGTAAATTGTTTTTGTATTGGATGCCATTTCTTTATCTTCCAAAGTAGTCGATTCACCTGTAACATCCTCAACTTTACTGTGTTTTGACTGCAGTATTCTCATATCGAGAGACCTCTTGCAGTCATTGACGAGATCACTGTCATGTTTGCTTGTGAATAGCACACACATCTCCCGAAACACATCAAGTGCTTGCTCCAGCCTGGTACTGTTTAACAACAAACTTCAACAATATGTGGCACATTCTCGTAGTCCTTTGTCATCAGTCTTCTTCCCAAATGCTTGGGAGACAGCTTTGAGGATGTGAGCAGAGCACAGATGCAACACAGTGAATGATTGCAGGTCACGCTTGGGCATCTCCATTGACACAACACGATGGGCACTTTCAAGATAGGCAGCTACACTCTCCTTGTTAAAAGCAAGAAGTACACTCCCTATCAGGGCCCAACTGTAGTCAGTCTCCACCTGTAGTACTTTGCAAGATGTGATCCTGGAGACATTGCATAGTGTTTCCATTAGCCAAAATGAGTGTTGGTTCGATATCAGTTCAGTGATGGGAATAGGCGGTTTGTCTTTGCCCATTCCAGGCAGTACAAGGGCATAGTACAGAACCCTTTTTATTTTATTTTGAATCTTTGAAACAACCCCACCTGTGGCATCTAGATGAACCGTTACAGGTTTGGGTTGTCTCAAGTGCTCTGCAAAAATCCTTAAACCATCTTTGGTATACAGATGTACTCCAAATGGGTCTACCTGAAGGTGTTGCAGATATCCTGAAGTATCTGAAGACATGATGCTGCCACACTCTTTCATAATTTTCTGAGTCAGCATAAGCTCCAGCAGCATGTCACCATGAAGCCTGGTGGTTTTTCGGACTTCGGAGGCAATGACCTTCAAAACATCTTTACTGAGGCACCAAAACCTCAGCTGAGGCACCAAAACCTCAGCTGTGGGAGTCTTCCGTAACTTGATCTCCTGATCCACTCTCTCGGTACTCTTTGAATCCTCTTGATCCACACTCTCACCACCTCTAAATATTTCCAATAATTCACCTTTCTTGGGTCTCTTTCCTTCATTCCCTCTTTTTTTCCTCCCTTTCTTTGTATTGGTCACCATGTATATCTTTTGATTGTCCATCTTCTTTATCCTTAGCTCTCCTCTCTCTACCTTCTCTCTACCCATTCCCTTTTGCACATTGCCTGATTTGCACTAAAATATTTGCTCTATTGCACTGTTGTTTTTCGGTATCTTGGTTTTTACTTTTTTGTACATTGCTATCCCTCTACCCCCACAGCCCCTTAGTATAATGTATATTGTTTATTCATATGTTGTATGTAAGCACCTTCCTGCCACAATAAATTCCTTGTATGTTCACACATTCAATGGCGATTAAACACTTTTCTGATTTTCTGATTCTAAGGCCATGTTCTCTGTCTCTTATTCAAAGCTTTCGTATGATCTATCTCCATGGTCTCATTCAGGTCATTGACACCATCCTGTGATAACTCATCTGGTCCTTCAAATGTATGTACTTGGCACTTTCTATCATCTTTGGTCAAAATCTCCTTAATATCTTCCTGGTCCTGGACTATGGCTACTTTTCCCTTTCCTCTGTTATCTGTAATGACATAATATTTATAATTCCATTACCAAGTGTATTGCGACGAGACAATGCTCCCAAATAATGTTTTCATGGGGCATATTTACCTTTTCTGTTTGAATTTCCAAGAACCTCTCCTTTAACATCTTTCCCGTCCCTGCTCCATGCAACATGTAACCATTTCTTTTCATTTGTATTGTCCTGTTTGAAAAGGTGAAGTGCAACAGCAGACCACTGTTCCGGTATTTTAACTTTTCTTTTTCTAAAACCATGCTCCAAAAAAATCTCTTCCACCAGCTTTTCTCCAAAGATCTTCTCTACTCCTGTGTCCTTTTTTTACATGACCCATTGCATGTTTTGCTACTATTGACTAGCGAAAAGTATTGAATGAATCTGTTCTCCAGTACAGGAAATTGACATTAATCAACAAGTTGATGAGTTTTTGTTCTGGATAAGCATAAGATAAGAAAAACGTTATTGTATGTCACAAGTGACAGAAATTTGTCTTTGACAAGGCAGGCTCAGATAACAATACACATACAAATACAAT
The DNA here is from genome assembly GCA_029465975.1 of Dallia pectoralis. Taxonomy (NCBI): domain Eukaryota; kingdom Metazoa; phylum Chordata; class Actinopteri; order Esociformes; family Umbridae; genus Dallia; species Dallia pectoralis. The sequence continues at coordinate 17,707,620 of CM055740.1, read as the reverse complement.
TAGACAATTAGACAATCGCTCTAGAAACATACGTGTGAAAATTGCAAAACATGATTTGTCATAAATGGTTGTTCAGTGTAGCAATGGCCGTGGGGATAAAATATTTTTTGTACATGTTTTTTCTTGCAAGTGGGACTCTGTAGCGTCGACCTGATGGCAATAACTGAAATGATTGATTGAGTGGATGTGTGGGGTCCTGTGTGATTGTAGTGGCTATCCTCAACACTGACTTTTTGTGAAGTTCTGTTAAGGGGGTTTGAGGGGAACCTATTATCTTGCTGGCTTGATTTATAATTTGTGAAAGTTTGGTTTATGCTTAACGGTAAGAGCATTATACCAACCTGAAATATTAAAAGTCAGTAAGGATTCAATGAGTGACTGATAGACCCTAGTTAAAAGGTCCTTGCTCACACTAAAATCTCGGAGTTTCCTCAGCAGATGTAAGCACTGCTGTGCTTTCTTATACACAGTGTCTGCGTGCTGAGAGAAGGACATAGATATGTCAATCTCTGTCCCTAGGTATTTAAAAACATTGACTTGTTTGACTGGCTTGCCATTGATGCTAAGGGGTTCAAACATGTCCTGTATATTTTTGGTTTCCCTGCTCTGACAGCACAATTCCTTGACAGCATTGGTCTTTTTAGTGCACTGCCACCTACTGGATCCAAAAAGTGCTTACAGACAAGGCTTTTGTTTTTGATCACAATGATTTTATTAATTAAAGAGCAAACTAAAAACCACACACAAAGTGCTGACAAAAAAAAACTGGCACTAGGGCCTAATAGCAAAATGTCTCCGGTTACGTATGTAACCTCAGTTCCCTGAGGGGAACGAGACGCTGCGTGAAAACGCTATGGGAACGCTCTGCGTGAGTGCGTCATGAAGCACATGTGTAATCAGTCCAATGGCGTGACGGAACGTCACAGACGGGTGACGTCGCGACCAGGAAGTCATAAAAGCACCCCTAATTACCGGCACCTTCAGTTTCTGATGGGCTGAAGCAAGTGCCAAGGGCATGCTGGGAGTATGGCACAGACACGCAGCGTCTCGTTCCCCTCAGGGAACTAAGGTTACATACGTAACCGGAGACGTTCCCTATCAGGGAACTTCGAGCTGCGTGAAAACGCTATGGGAACGCCACTACCCACTTCGCCATACGAGCAAGTGTCCGCCATGTGAAGTCAGAGCGCACATTCGGACGAAAGCACCTGCGCCCCTGGTGTGGAGCTAAAGTCAAGCTGGTAAAATCTCACGAACGTGTGCGGTGAGGACCAGCCTGCCGCAACACAGACGTCATGTAGAGACACTTTACCTGACAAAAGGGCTTTTGAAGCCGCCATACTCCTGGTTGAGTGGGCTCGAACAGCCAAGGGTGAAGGCTGACCAGCCGACTCGTAAGCAAGTGAGATGGCCTCAACCACCCACTTGCTCATCCTCTGCTTAGACACAGGACCCCCTCTCTTGGGTGGTCCAAAGCACACGAACAACTGTTCGGACAGCCTCCACAGGGCAGTTCTGTGGACGTAGGCGTCTAAGGCCCCCACCGGGCAGAGGAGGTTATACTTCTTCTGGTCCGACGTCAAAAAAGGAGGAGGGCAGAAGGCTTGCAGCACAATAGGCCCAACGATGTTAGTTGGGACCTTGGGGACATACCCGGGTGAAGGTAGTAGAAACGCCTTGACCATCCCGGGTGAGAAGTCCAAGCAAGAGGGCGCCACCGACAGCGCTTGCATATCACCAATCCTCTTCAGAGAAGAGATGGCAAGTAAGAAGACCGTCTTGAGGGTCACGAACTTGTCAGGGACCTCCTCAATGGGCTCAAACGGAGCACGGGAGAGGCCTTCTAGTACAATGGCCAGGTCCCAGGATGGCACCCTCATGCCGGCTGCTGGCCTCAGCCTCCGGGCGCCACGAAGGAAGCGTGATACCAGTGGGTGTCTCCCCAGAGAAACCCCATTTAGAGGGACATGGCATGCGGACAAAGCCGCCACATACACCTTCAGTGTGGATGGGGATAGACCTGTAGAGAAGCGTTGCTGCAGGAACTCCAGTACTGCAAACACTGGGCAGTTAACTGGGTCCACCTGCCGTTCTCTACACCACAAGGTGAACAGTTTCCACCTGGCGGCATACGCCTTCCTTGTGGCTGGAGCTCTGGAGAGAAGGATGGTCTCAGCGACCTCAGTCGAGAGACCTGAATCAAAGAGGCGGGCCCCCTCAGAGGCCAGGCCCATAGTTTCCACAGCTCCGGGCGGGGGTGAGGATGACCCCATGCGCCTGGGAAAGCAGGTCCCTCCTGATCGGCATCTCCAGAGGAGAGCCGACGAGGAGAGAGATTAGGTCCGCAAACCATACTCGGGCCGGCCAGTACGGTGCTACGAGCAGTAGACTGACCCGCTCCTGACGGATCTTCTCCAGAACTCCTGGGAGCAGAGCAACCGGGGGGAAAGCGTACAGGCGTGACCTCGGCCATGCCTGCACCATGGCATCCAGCCCCAGCGGGGCTGGATGAGCCAGCGAAAACCACAGAGGACAGTGTGACGTCTCTCTGGACGCAAACAGGTCCACTTCGGCCCGACCGGGGAGTCTCCACTCCCCGGGCCTCGGCCCCTGCCTCGACAGGGTGTCTGCCCCCTGATTTAGGTACCCCGGGATAAAAATGGCCCTTAAAGAAAGGAGCTTCCCGTGGGACCACAGAAGGACCTGGCGTGCCAGATTGTAAAGTGGGCGTGAGCGCAGACCCCCCTGGTGGTTGATGTAAAAAACCACCGATGTGTTGTCCGACCGGACAAGGACATGATGACCCCTTAGGTCTGGGAGGAAGTGCTTCAGAGCCTGGTAAACTGCCATTATCTCTAGCCAATTTATGTGCCATGATAGCTGATGGCCCCGCCAGAGCCCTTGAGCTGGGCGACCACTCATGATCGCCCCCCAGCCGGTGAGGGAGGCATCCGTCGTTAGTGTAACACGACGACACGGAGCTCCCAACACGGGACCCTGGGTTAGGAACCAAGGCTTCCTCCACATGACCAGCGTGCGGAGACAACGCCGCGTAACAGTGATCATGCGGAACTGGTTTCCCCTCGGGGAGAACCCCTTGGTTCTGAGCCACCACTGTAACGGTCTCATGAACAGCAGGCCGCAAGGAATAACGTTGGACGCTGCTGCCAGCAGACCCAACAGTCTCTGAAACTGTTTCACAGTGAGTGACTGGCCTAGCCTCACCTGCTCGACGGCTGCAAGGATTGACGCCACACGTGCAGGAGACAGATGTGCCTGCATCGTGGTCGAATCCCAGACTACGCCCAGGAAAGTGGTCACCTGTACCGGCTACAGCACACTCTTCCCGGCATTGAGCCTCAACCCCAGTTTGTTGATGTGAGCCAGAACGACATCTCGATGCCGAACCGCTAGATGCTCCGACGGAGCCAGAATCAACCAATCGTCGATGTAATTGAGGATGCGTATGCCCTGGAGGCGCAACGGCGCCAGGGCAGCGTCTATAAATCTCGTGAACGTACGGGGAGAGAGTGCTAGGCCAAACGGAAGAACCCGATACTGGTACGCTTCGCCCCCAAAAGCGAACCTCAGGAACTTCCTGTGTTGTGGAAGGATGGAGATGTGGAAATAGGCATCCTTCAGATCTATCGTGACAAACTAGTCCTCGGACCTAATCTGTGATACGATCTGTTTGAGAGTGAGCATTTTGAAGCTGAGTCTCCCGACCGTCTGATTCAACAGACGTAGGTCTAAAATAGGATGCCACCCCCCATCCTTCTTGGGAACAACGAAGTACCGGCTGTACCAGCCCGACTCCCTGCTGAGAGGAAGAACTCGTTCTATAGCCTCTGTGGGCAGGACCCCATTGAAACGAGGCAGATGCGTCCAGAATTGGATGGCATACCCGCTCTCGATTATCCGCAGGACCCACTGAGATATATTTGGCAGGGTCTTCCACTCTGCCAGAAAATCTACTAGGGGTACCAGCCTCTCGAGGCTGGCCTCTGGAGTAACAGGTACTGCAGACACAGTGCCCTGTAACAGCGCACTGGCAGGGAACAACTGGTTCGACAGTTCTGGGCCCCTCCTTGGAGGAGGCGAGCGCCCCTCGGGAAAACGCTCGCCTAGGCCACCCCGCTGAGGGCACCAGGAGAAGCCACTACTCCCCTGGTGGGGACCACCCCCAGCGGTTTGACCCCCCTGTCAGGGTCTCTTAGACAAAGCCTTCTTGGGTGTAGCGACAGGCCTCGGAACTGTCCTACCCCTCGAAGGCCCCGCCCGTGAGCGTCGCCCCCCGGCCCACTCATCGTGTGGGGGCGCCCGAGTAGCGACACTCACTCTCTGCTGCCCCCGTCCGACAGCCCCCGCGACGCGGCTACGACGGGGGAGAAATTTCTGGAAGGCAGCCGCCTGCCTTCTCTCCTCCTGAAACCTCTCGACGACCGAGCCAATAGCAGGGCCAAAGAGGCCGTCGGGGGAAAGAGGCGCGTCCAGAAGGAAGGCTTTCTCCCTATCTCTCATATCAGAAAGGCTTAGCCAGAGATGCCTCTCCGTAGCCACCAAGGCTGCCATAGCACGGCCCACTGATTTGGCCGTCTCCTTAGTGGCCCGAAGTGACAAATCCGCCGCCTGACGAAGTTCTCGAACATCATCAGGACTTACAGTCTCCCCCTGAGCCCCGTCGCTAAGCAGCTCTGCCTGATATGCCTGTAGAATAGACATAGTATGCAGGCAGGAAGCTGCCTGACCCGCCGCCGAATAAGCTTTGCCCACCAGCGCTGAAGTAGTCTTCAACGCCTTGGAAGGCAATGCCGGTGTCCTCAGAGACGATGCCGCGGGAGATAAATGGCTAGCCAGTATCTCCTCCGCGACCAGCATCGGTCCGTACCCATGAACATTAGCCTCGGCAACATTAGAGTATATATGAGTCCGCGGATTAAACACCCGGGACGACACCGGCTTATTCCAGGACCTCGACACCTCAGTGTGGAGGTCCAGGAAGAAAGGCAAACACCGGCGAGGAGGTAAAGCAGGGAAGAGCAAGAATCGTTCATTCAACTTACTGGTTGAAGCAGACTCCTGCCTGTCAGCCGGCCACTCGATGTTGAGCTTTCCCACAGCTCGGGTGAGTACCTCCAGCAGCTCCTCGTTTGTGGGTGACTGAACCAACAATTCAGCCTCCGCCTCGAGGTTTTCAACCTCCATTTCCTCAGAACTGGACGGCTGAGAAAAAGGTGCCTCCCCCAGGGTGGAAGAAACCCGCGCAGGTGCTTCCGGACCCCGAGCTGAGGAACTGGCTCTAGTAGACGAGGACCGAGAAATTGCAGAAGCCGTCTCGGAACCGCATGCTAGATCCGCTTGCGAACGCCACGACGTCAGTCGGCGCCGTGCCTCGGCAGCGGCGGGACCTGAACCGCGGGGAACGCGAACCGAGCCGCTTTCCTGAAAAAGCGCCAGGCGAGAGCGAAGTGTACGGATGGCGAGACGGTCGCAATGCTTACAGCTAGCCTCTTCCAAGGCTAGCTGAGCATGCTCCTCTCCCAAACAAACTATGCACAGAACATGTGTGTCCCGGCCCGTGAGAAAGCGGTTGCAGGGAGAAGCACACTGTCTGAAACGCCGCTCGGTTGGCATAATCGCGGTGAGCTCTTGTGCATAAATGCAAAGAAAATTTCTGAATTAACAACGTAATAGCAGAAACCCGCGAGGACTGTCACAACATGCACTTGCTGAAGCAACAAAAAACTGAAGGTGCCGGTAATTAGGGGTGCTTTTATGACTTCCTGGTCGCGACGTCACCCGTCTGTGACGTTCCGTCACGCCATTGGACTGATTACACATGTGCTTCAAGACGCACTCACGCAGAGCGTTCCCATTGCGTTTTCAAGCAGCGTCTCGTTCCCGATAGGGAACTGAAACAACTCCTAGTATAATTAAGTAAAGACAGTGCATACATATCATCAATGATTAAACACAACTCTTTATCTGTTGGCAGGTTGAGAAAGCAATGATATATGTATGATATATATATATATATATTATATATATTTTATATGTATGCTATGTATGTATATATACTTATTTATTTATATATATCTGTTGCCCTCTTACCGCCTCCTCCACATCTCCTGATGTACTGGCGTGTCTCCTGGTAGCACCTCCATTCTCTGGACACTACGCTGACAGACACAGCAAACCTTCTGGCCACAGCTTGCATTGATGTGCCATCCTGGATGAGCTGCACTGCCTGAGCCACTTGTGTGGGTTGTAGACTCCATCTCATGCTACCACTACAGTGAAAGCACCGCCAGCATTTCAAGTGACCAAAACATCAGCCAGGAAGCATAGGAACTGAGAAGTGGTCTGTGGTCACCACCTGCAGAACCAATCCTTTATTGGGGGTGTCTTGCTAATTGCCTATAATTTCCACCTGTTGTCTTTCCATTTGCATGGACACGTAACTATAAGGTATATATTTATATAGTTACGTGTGCACATAATCAGCCATGTGAAATCATTTTCCAGCAAAATGTAATCTTGCAAATATGTAGTTACCTCAAATACAACCGAAGTGTGTGCAAGATGTGAACTTACCTGGTGAAGAATAAAATTGAGTAGAGGTGGCTAGGATCAAGGAGTTTTGACTTAAAATACAATTTTGTTGAATATATCTACCAAATAATTAGCCATGTCTTTGTTGCATGTTTTAGTTAGCTGGAAAAACAAAAGCTCTGCAAGTTGCCTTAAAATATAATGTTGAATCGCTTTGAGCATATAAATCAAGTTGTTATTAAGGTTGACATTTTTTTTTCTAAAAAAAATAAAGGTTGTGCAATGTGTGGTTAATCCATCTGAAGGGTTGAACATAGATATGAACATTCTAGGTCATGTGACCACAAAGCTATTGAAGTTAAAAGCCATTTTAGCACACATTTGAACTTGTGATTAAAGTTGACTTTTTTTCTCCAAAATATAGGTTGTGCAATGTGTGGTTAATCCATCTGAAGGGTTGAACATAGATATGAACATTCTAGGTCATGTGACCACAAAGCTATTGAAGTTAAAAGCCATTTTAGCACACATTTGAACTTGTGATTAAAGTTGACATTTTTTTTTTCAAAAATAAAGGTTGTGCAATGTGTGGCTCATCCATCTGAAGGATTGAACATAGATATGAACATTCTAGGTCATGTGACCACAAAGCTATTGAAGCTTAAAGCCATTTTAGCACACATTTGAACTTGTAATTAAAGTTAACATTTGTTTTGTTTTTTTTCAAAATTAAAGTTTGTGCAATATGTTTCCATGTGAAGGGTTGAACACATAATGCCTACAACGTTACAAACATTATATCGTGCATTTGCCTATTTCTAGACGGAATTTGGAAAACAAGACATGTGCGTTGTTGTAAACGTTTTTTCTTTTTAATATAGACTTACACGATGTCTCTAGCTTCTATCGTTTGCATGCTATTGATCCTTGAATGTCCGAAAATCTGTCAAATATCGAACATCCAACCAGCTTTATACGTTCATACAGTGTATTATGGTATTCCAAGTAAAGTCACACATGATGGTCAAATATTTCTTATACATTCATACAGTGTATTATGGTATTGTAAAGTGACACATGGTGGTTAAAATGTTTCTTATACATTCATACAGTGTATTATGGTATTGTAAAGTGACACATGGTGGTTAAAATGTTTCTTATACATTCATACAGTGTATTATGGTATTGTAAAGTGACACATGGTGGTTGAAATGTTTCTTATACATTCATACAGTGTATTATGGTATTGTAAAGTGACACATGGTGGTTAAAATGTTTCTTATACATTCATACAGTGTATTATGGTATTGTAAAGTGACACATGGTGGTTAAAATGTTTCTTATACATTCATACAGTGTATTATGGTATTGTAAAGTGACACATGGTGGTTGAAATGTTTCTTATACATTCATACAGTGTATTATGGTATTGTAAAGTGACACATGGTGGTTAAAATGTTTCTTATACATTCATACAGTGTATTATGGTATTCCAAGTAAAGTGTCAGAAAATTACTGAGTTTTGCCACCAGGATGTGCTGTTTATAACCCAAACAGAAACTTCTGTCAGTTCAGAAATCTAAACTCCAAAGTTTTGCCAACATTTTGTCATCTATCAACAAAAAAAAAAAATTCACTAGAAGTTCTTCCGAATATCATCAGTCTATTCTTGTTCTGAGAAATTAAGGCAATTCCATGCGAGAAGTTGGTGAGAAACTGAAAATCTTGTTCAACGCTGTGTACTACTCCACTCACAGAACGTCACAGACAAATACATTAGTGTCTAGTTTGAGAAACAAACACCTCAGAGGTCTAAAACTGGCCTGCTTCATTGAATAGCACCAATCTCAGTGTCAACAGAGAAGGGACGACTCCAGGACGCTGACCTATTAGGCAGTGGCAAAGAAAAACTCATGTATCAGTGTCAAGCGCAGTGTCAGGCGCAGTGTCTGGCTGCCCACTTTTCAACTGCTTTTATTTATTAGGTGTGTCGTGGAAATTTTAGACTTTAATCGCTGAATTCGAACTTAAAGTAAGACGCACGAGAGTATGATACAGTTGACACTTTTAACAGGTTTAATTGCAATTAAGAAACCATTTCTCAAATACAGGTTTAAGCTTTTGCATTGATCAGATCAATGCCTATAGCAAGCTTAAAGAATAGGGTTGAGGAAAGTCTTCATCAGACAACAGGACAATAACCTGTGCTGGATCAGACTGACCTGATGAGACAGAAGTTCACACAGTATTTATAGAGAATCAGTAACGCACATACTTGACACACAGTATTGATGGAGAACAGATGTATCCTCAGAAGTAGGCAGGACAGTTTGATTTGCACAAGAGGGATGTCAAAACCTGACCCCTGTGCCTCAAGCAGTATGAGTGGAGACCACATGTGTTCATCAGATAACCACCAGGTCATGGCCTCAGGAACTTAAGGAGGAGGTCAGCTATCTTTGTTGTTCTTAACAGACAAATGCCCATACAATTCCTAACAGCCAAGCCGGCACCGCAAAGTTACTTAGTGACATCTATTTCCTCCCCAGGTTCCTTTCTCGAAGTCATAAAATCATTACCCATGTGTCTCCTATCATAAAACTTAATTCCAGTGGAACAGAAGGTTTATCCTAAACATTCTTCCCTCTGTGCCTTTTGGCCTAAACAACATCTATAGGACTTACATGTTAATAAACTTCTTGAGTGATCATAAAATTCCATAACAGGTGTCAAACACAGGTGACCGGCCAGTGTTTCCTGTTTTGATTGAAATTTAACTGTTTCAAGGCAAAACTGGGGAACATTTGAAATAGATTGGTGACTTTCTGTACACACTGTATTTGACTCCTATGTTACAGTTTTTCCCCATTGGTTTGGCTCATTTCTCGAATCAGAAATTACATTCTCAAAACAACATAGACAAACCTCCAAACCACTTGGCAATTGTTCACAACAGAATTGAATTTCTCATTCATGTCATCAAAATGCAAATGTCTAAGTACATGTCTCAATGTCTCAGTACATCTTTGCAAATGATTAAGTACAGGTAGCCTACATTTAGCACATTTTGAATAGATCTTGTTGATCTAAACTGATTGTTGATTCTCGGTCTAATGGTTGTTTACTCCAAAACGTGTCAGCATCATTTCATTGTGTAAGTCATCACATGCACAATAGTCTGTTTAACACTAGAAGCACCAGAGCTGTTTTCACTACTTTATGCACCATAGCCCCGCGCCCGCTAGCGTCATTAACATGCGAATCATCCCAATTAGCACCTACATTCTCATCCGCAGCATCACCAGCCATTCACTGAGTAACCTGCCATCCATCTACAGCATCAGATCATCTACTGTGTTATCATCCTGAATTAAATGATTTAGGATGAATTATGAAATAAAACATAGTAAAAAATAGTATGTATTTATTGTCTTATGTAACCATACAATACACAATTAAAACCATGATTTTAAAATGCACAGGCTATGACAATTACATTTCTCAAGATCGAATAAATGAAAATACATCAAACTGTATGTCCTATTTTGTTGTAGTAAATGCTAAAACATTTTAGATCACAAGCAACGTGCAATCAAATGATTTGCGCATGATTGGCCGTATAGACATATTGCAACACAGACTCTTGAAATAAAAACATTAGGCTACAGTGTATAATTCGATCATTTTTATTTGTAAAATATATTATAGTAATTACAGTCCAGTAACTAAGGCACTGTAGACAATGAAAAACGTATTTTACAACACAGTTTGTATATTGGCCACGGTTGGCTATTCTGCTGTTACCCGGGAGATGCATTAATCTATTTCGTTTTATATTTTCGTTTCAGTCCAGTTTTAGATCGGACCATTATTGAGTGCAATAGGCGCATGACACACATAGAACTGATAAATAATAAAAAATTAAATGAATGATTCAAGATTCAAAGTGTAATTGTCATATATACAGAGTGACTTGCATCAAACTGTACAATGAAATTCTTACGACATGGCAAGCAACAACTACGTAGTTAGGAGAATAATCAAATAAAGGATAAAAAACTATTTACAACAATTACAGACTATACATAACTACAAAATTTGCATAATGAGTCAGAATATGTACAGTGTGCAGACCATAAATACTGTAATGAAAGTGATCTAGTGCCAGTAGTAATGTATATTCAGAATATGCTAGTTACACTATATATATAATGTAGTGAGTATGGCCAGTGTACAGACCTTAAATACTTAAACACTGCAATAGAAGTGATCTGGTGCCGGAGTGGAAACATGAATAGGTAAAACGGTGTTACTGGTTGAGGAGCCTAATAGTCTGAGGGTAGAAACTGTCCTTTAGTCTGGAAGTGCGTGTACCGATGCTACGGCAACATCGACCAGATGGGAGTAGGGTGAACAAATGATGGCCTGGGTGGTTAATGTCTTTGATGTTCCTGGCTTTCCTTAGGCATCGTGATTGGTAGATGCTATGAACAGAGGGGTGGTGACAGCCAATGATGCGTTCTGCAGTCTTTACCACCCTCTGTAGGGCCTTGCGGACAGTAGCATTGCAGCTCCCGTACCAGGCAGTGATGCAGCCTGACAGAATTCTCTCGATGGTGCACCTGTAGAAATTGCTCAGTGTCTTTTTAGCCATACCGAACTTCTTGAGTCTCCTCAGGAAGTATAGGCGTTTTTGGGCAGTTTTCACTGCCGAGTCGGCTTACCTGGACCATGTGAGGTCATCACTGATGAACACACCGAGGAACTTGAAGACAGGTACTCTCTCCACTTCAGCTCCATCGATGTGTATGGGGGCCCCTGCCGCTTCCTGAAGTCGATGATCATCTCCTTAGTTTTCCCGACGTTAAGAGAGAGATTGTTGTCCTGGCACCATGTAGCCAGGTTTTTAACCTCTTCTCTGTATTTTGACTCATCGTTGTTGGAGATGAGACCAAGGATGGTGGTGTTGTCAGCAAATTTGAAGATGACGTTAGGGCTATGTGTGGCCACGCAGTCATACGTAAACAGGGAGTACAGCAGGGGACTGAGTACGCAACCCTGCGGGGCTCCGATGCTCAGGGTCAGGGTGGAGGATGAAAGATTGCCCATTCTCACCACCTGAGGTCTGCCCGTCAGAAAGTCCAGGATCCAGTTGCACAGGGAAGTGTTGAGACCCAGGGTCCTGAGCTTGGGAATGAGCTTGGCGGGCACAATGGTGTTGAATGCTGAGCTGTAGTCCACAAACAGCATCCTCACGTAAGTATTGGCTTTTTCCAGATGGGAGAGGGCTGTGTGTGTGGTCAGGGCGATGGCATCGTCCGTAGATCTGTTGGAGCGGTATGCAAATTGAAGGGTGTCTAAGGTGTCAGGGAGGAAGGAGCAGATGTGAGTTCTGACCAGCCGCTCGAAGCACTTCATGATGATAGAGGTCAGTGCTACAGGGCGGTAGTCATTCAGGCAGGTGATGGTAGGTTTCTTTGGCACAGGGACAATGGTGGTCTGCTTGAAGTAGGAGGGGATAATTGAGTGAGTCAGAGAGATGTTGAATATTGAGGTGAAAACCTCTGCCAGTTGGTCAGCGCACCCCCTGAGAACATGGCCTGGAATGCCATCTGGCCCTGGTGACTTCCGAGGGTTGACTTTTTTAAAGACTCTCCTCACATCAGCCGTGTCCAGAGACAGAGTGCAGACGTCCTGGTCCTCAGTAAGCCTCGTCGCAGGAGTTGTATTGGCCATCTCAAACCGTGCATAGAAGGTGTTGAGCTCGTCAGGGAGAGAGGCAGCGGGACGAGCATCACTACTACTACTCCCTTTGTAGTAGGGGTGGGGGAAAAAATCGATACAGCATAAAATCGTGATATTTCCCGTGGCAATACTTTATCGATACACAGACGCCAAGTATCGATATTTTTCGATTTAAATTGAACATGAGAATTTTACACACCGAATAATTTGCTCAATATCGGACTTTTTAAAGCCGAACTTCCAAATTACATCAGAAACATCGCTTCGCTCTCTCTGGGTGATTTCTTCCTCACTAGAAGAGGTGCTCCCGTGCTCGCTCTTACAGCTGATACACTTCAACTGAACCCGCCCCGTTATAAAGCAGACCGGCTTTCAATGTTTGTGATTGGTGGATAACCGCTGTGCTGTGATTGGTGGATAACCTCTGTGCTGTCACGCAATTGGTCCATTATTTGGGTTAGGGTTAGTTTTCCTTCGGGGACATAATAATGAAGTTGGAAAAAGGTAATAAATTGCAATATATCGCAGAATACGGCAATATGTTTTAAAATCGCAATAATATTGTATCGTGACCTAAGTATCGTGATAATATCGTATCGTGGTGCCTCTGGCGATTCCCACCCCTAGTAGTTACCAGGTTAGTGTGTGGTTACTTTTCAATAGTTTATTTTTTTTATTACTTAATCATTTATTAATTAATCTAAGTAAATGAAACACAAGATGTCACCAAAATCACTCTGTCCCCTTTAAATCTATCAGAAAATGATGTAAGCGTATCGAATTATGTAGAATCGTATCGAATTATATCGAATCGTATCGTTGGCTGAATATCATGATATATATCGTATCGTGAGCTGAATATCGTGTATCGTATCGTGGGCGTCACGCCCGGCGGCCACCTGCGGTCATCCCGGGCGTGACGGCGGCAACCATCTTGGGCGCTGGCGTGGCGGCGGCGGTCATCTCGGGCGCTGTCTCCTGGAACTCCAGCCATGCCCTCCACCACGTCCTAATTACCGCCGGGGGCTGTTCATCCAACAGTGGGGCGACAGTGAGCTTCCTCTCTCGGGGCGCTATAGCTTGCCCCCCCGAGGAATCCACTCACCGCTCGGCTCTGCTGGCTATCTTTGGTGGTTCAGCATTGTCATGGATTGACCGGCGTAGTGTGGTTTAGCAAGCCATTTGCAGAGCCCGATAATCCGTTTCCCAAGGTTTATTAAAGACAATTCAAAGTAAAACAAACCGAGTACGGCGAAAACACACTAAACTGTGAACTTAAATCAAAGATGCGCACATAGCGACTTATATCAATCAATCAATCGGATTCAGGCTGGTGATTGTAAAAGCACTTTGTGACAACTTTGTTGTAAAAAGGGCTTTATAAATAAATGTAGGATAGTCATCGAAGGACGAGGCTGTAGCTTTTCAACATTATATATTTATTTTAATTACTAACTGCAACGCCCGCGGACGTGGCGCTTTTAGTGTTAATTGTCAAAAGTAGTCAAGAACATAAAACCATGAATAACATGTATGAATCCCTTGGAACATTTGATACATTTACATATTACAGCATTTGACAGTCAGGTGAAACTAAAACTTGACTAACAAAGGAACAGTGTCACACATCTCAGATGACCAATCAAACAGTATGTTTAGTTACCTGACAGGTGCTGTCCATGACTGTGAATGCTGCCAAACATGTATGTAAAGAGCTTGACCATGCAGGACCAGGACCATCTTCTAAACATGGAGGCACCTGGCCAAGTAAATGAACAAGGGCAACTGCCTGCTCAAGGAAGAAGGAGAGGAAGAGGAGGAGTAAGGGTGCGTGGTGGTGGAATAGGGGGAAGAGGCCAAGGAGCACGAAGACACCATGCTGTCCTGGATGAAATTCGGGCCACAATTATAGACCATGTCATCAACCATGGCCTAACAATGGCGGAGGCAGGTCGCCAAGTGCAGCCTAATGTGCCTCGCTCTACAGTCTGCTCCATCATCCAAACCGTTCACAGGGAAAACAGGCATGTAGTCAGTCAATTATGGAATTATATGTTGTATAGGACAGGACACTGTGCATAGAGAAAGAAAGATTTATTTACAGAAAGGCTGCATATAATTTTCAGTGTTTTTTGTTGGTGTGTTTACATTACAGTATATTATGCTGTATACATTTTCTTTTTACTCTGATGTATGGAAGTTACTTTATGTGTATGAATGATTAAGGGTACAATGTCCTTGGCAGTATGAATGCAATGTGTGATGTCAAACCTTGGAGGCTACTCTTACCATAAAATCCTATTTCTATTTTTCAGTTTTATACCCAATTGTATTCTGTTAGCTAGACAATAAACAGTACAGTAACTATTATCAATGAAGGACTGAGCTAAGACTGAAAAGTGGACATGAGGGATAATTCAATGGTCCTCTGCCATAGTGACATAACATCTAAACATTTTGACTTGCAGTGCTTGCACAAGGCCAAAGGGACGAAGCATTTTGGGGGCACTGACTGCTTAACACTAGAAGCGCCGGAAGTGGGATTTGACCCAGAGGCACGTAAAAAAATATTTTTGTGGCACTCTTAAATAACAGAAAAAATACTTTTAGATATGCTCCTAATCACTGGAAATGCGAATTTAAAGCTATTTTGCGGAAGTTATGTGCTAAGTGGCTATCCGCCATTTTTTTCACCAGTATATCTTGTCTGTCACCAGGTGGCGCTTTAAACACCAAAAACAAGTCGTATTTCCTGCAAGTGAATATCATGTAACATGATATTATACCAACACAAAAATACCCACAATTATTATTTTTATTACACCAAATAATTATTTACTTATTGTAGACAATTTTGAGTTAACATGAATGACATGAATATAATCCTGTTGCTTCTGTATAACGATGCGGCATCAGGGAATTTCTAAACAACAAACTTGTTTCACAGCCAACCATATTACACTTTCAAAGATGCTTTTCAAATAATAATGGCCTACTGAAACAATAGGCAATTAATAATTGTTGATACATAAACAATATTAGGCATTGTAAAGCATATAATACATTTTGTGTGTATACGATGGTCCGTGTATGATCTGATCATTCAATTATTCAAGTTAATCTGGCAAGCCAAAAAACAAATAACGAATCAATATTTAGTTTTTGGCTTTTTCTGTATTTACAAAAATATTGAAAACTGATGTTTGATTCATTGCTTTATGCTCAAAACGGGAAATATAATAAACAAGGAAACCAAAACAAAATAATGGGTCGAATTTACGTTGTCTTTATTTTTCTATATTTGTTGTAGTAGCTCTAACCATTTCCCACCGTGCAGGTCTGCTTGCTTTGCACATGCGCAGTGGATAGTTTCAAATGAGCAGGTCGCTGAGTGCTGAAGGGTCCGGTCCCCAGTTGGTCAAACTTTCCAGTTCAAATGGCACTTGAACCATACATGTCTTTTATTGAGGACATGTTTATGAATGGAATGCCATATCATGAGATCTCTTAAGATTAGAGATTTATTTGATGACGAACACCAGGAATTTACATCCGTGATGTTAAGTGGTACGAGGTGTGCTTGGAGCATCTGTAGACAGAGAAAGGAATTTGTTAATTCTCACTGATCTTATGCCATACATAGACTCAGTTACATAAAGGATGCTTTTTGAAACGCTGTCTGACATTCAATCGGAAAATATTTTTCATTCTTTATCTATTATACCGGTATCTTGTATGGTTTTTTCTAGACCTCTAATATGTATGTGTTCTTATGAAAGATCTAGTATTTGCAGCATGCTGTGGAAGTTTGGTTGGGTGCAGATCCTATACTGTGTGTCTTCATATTTCCTCAATGTGTTTGAAGTGAGGAACAGATGATTTTTCCATTAACATTCACCGAGTCACTGGCCTTTCTGGTGTAGTAGATGTCATGAGAGCAGGCACGTGCAGAGGGGGGGGCGTTGGGTGCTTGAGCACCTGCCCTTTTGCCCCTTGGTGCCCAAAGTGTCCTTTTGTCAAAGCAAAATTTCCTCTTTTTTTAAAATAACATGCCCTTTTGTGAATGCCTGCCAATGCCCAATCTAAATATTAGTAACATTTATGAATAATAATTTCGCCGTAAATAAAATGATCCACGTGATGACCTTTCACCTGACGACGACGACCTCATCATAATGGGACGATTCCTCACGCGCATTTCTTTTATAACCAGAGGATATTTTCAACACTGCGGCATCTGGTAAGTGCTGTTTCATTCTCAGCAAAGTGATTTTGATGTTTATTTATGCTATTTACTTATTATTCTTTTACAAGAACGATGTGATGTGAAGAGAGCATGCAGATATGTTGTTTATACTGCTGTTATAGTCTGTAGTGTAAAAGTAACGTTAGCGTGCTGTTTGAGGGAGAAAAGTTTCACAGGCATCGAGGGCTCTGGTCTTTTTGTTGTTATTTGACTAAATTATTATATTACAGTATTTTTTACACGTAGAGTGCCTTACAAATAATTATCACAACACTAGTAAGGCTTATTCAGATTTTCCCATTCTCTTAATTATCATTATAAAACTAAAATAGCAACAGTGTTTACAGAGGCAAGACCACTATAGCCTGTAAACTCAATAATATCTCTCTGGAAATAAATGTAAAAATAACAAATAATCTATCAAAATCCAACTACATCTCATAGTCACAATGCAATTTGAAATCATGATCACAGTATTGTATTCTGTAGACACACAAACACCACTGTCTGTATAGATTTTTACCCCTGCCATGGCCACCATCATCATATCGCACAATTAATGTTGTTTTTCTCAGATAAATTTACTTTTTTGAATCTGGTATCTTATTTTCTCTACCTGCAGCTCTTGGTGTGGGAGCATCTCCCTGACGCCCTCTTATTTTCTTGGAGCAGTCAGCCTTGGCAGGTCAGTGAGCAAGTTCCAAACACTGTCAGCAATATTTACATATTGTCATGGTCACATAACAATTGTTTAATCAGTTAATATATCTCCTATATGTTTGTTGTTTTAATGTCTACAGTCTGCAGTCAACTCCAGTATCAGCAGCAGCAACAACAACATCAAAGGCAGCATACTCAGTCAAGGACGGCTGTATTTGTTTCTGTTTAATGTAATTATTAATGTAACTCTTGTATTTTTGTAATTCAGTTTTTGCCATCACAATAGACACAAATGCTGAGATGAATTGAATAAAACTATTGTACTGTATGAAAAATGGGCCACGTCGATTTTACTATAACGTTTTCTATAGTTTTTACTATAACAGCTGTTCTTAATTATTCTGTAGAACAGAGAAGAAAAAGACATCAGGTTGGGACAACTTTTTAAACGTTTCTAATTATTAGGTGGACAGAAAATCTTTTTTAACTTTTAAACTTAAAATTGTCTTTTCTATTCTGTTTCTTTTTCAAAACTGCATCACAGCATTTGCTGCCGTATCAATACATAATCATCCGTATCGATATGCAAATCAGCAAGAAATTCTTCACAATATATTGCTGTATTGATATCTTGAGCACCGCCATTTAAAGCCTTGTTCAATGTGCCCCTTTTATACTTTGAGCACCTGCCCCTCCTAATGTCTCTGCACGGCCCTGCATGAGAGAGCTGGCAGGCGAAGAGTAAATGCTGCTTTTCTGCTTGACACCGATCCTTACTTGTCAGTGTTATCTCATGTTATAAATACTTTCGATATTGAGGATTGATGTTTATGTTGCATCGATGTTCCTATCTGTGGAGTTTTAAGAGCTAGAAAATGTTACAATGTTTTATGTTACATCATTGTTCCCACCTCACAGTGATTTTATAACAGTTGTTAGTAGGCCTAAATGTGGCAAGATGTTGTGACAGGCTCTTCTGTCGAGATTTGCATTTGCAATTATTTTTTCATAGTAACAAAATGGGCAGTTGACATTTTTATAGTGACACTTCTACACATATAAAGTAAAACTTGTATGGTATATACTATCAGGGTATACTTACACCCTCTACTGTTGTAACTGCATAATGGTGTCCACTGACACAGATGTCCAGCAATCCGTAACAAGGCTCCTCACAATCCATATTGGGCAAAACCCTGTCTATTATCAAACATAAAATTCAGTGAGTGCTCCCAACGCGGCATTCCCCAACTGAGGACAGGTAGCCTGTCATCATTTTACGACCATATGTTGATCCAGTCTGTTAAAACACACACATACACACATTGTTTGTCTACCATCAAATAGCCTAGGTCTAGTACAGTGGTGTAGTCTAGTTTTTTGTAAAGAGTATACTGTGAATTTCCCCTCCCAATTTCATACACCCCGTCCCAGAGCGACGTCGAATAAGCACCACTACAGTCACTAATAAATACAGTAATCATGTACATATGATATAGAGCATTCTGAAGGACTGCTTAGGCTGTGTTTTATCCACACTGCAAAGACTTTAACGGCCAATGACAGTTACAGGTGGCCAAGGGCGTCACTTTGTGTTAAACAGTGGTGGGGACAATTATGGGCTCAGATTAGAGTTGTGACAAAACACAGCATATGATAGGCTATGTTAAAATCCTGAATATTGGGGTCACAAGAACAAGACTAGATGATGTTTTAATGCTATTTAAAAAAAAAACAATTGGGGGATCTGGGGGTCCTCCCCCAGAATATGTTGGGCATTAAACACTTAATTTCCTGCATAGAGTAAATGACACCTATGCAGGTGAGGCGATTAGACGTTTTCAAAAGTTTAGTGTTAATCACCATTTAACTCAGCCAGTTAGGAACTACATGAAGCCTTAGATGTTAGATGAATCTGGTCCCTGGAGTACAGGTTTTATCAGCTGGCAATTTTGAATGCATATTTAAGAGTGTAAGTT
Source organism: Dallia pectoralis (assembly GCA_029465975.1). Lineage (NCBI taxonomy): Eukaryota > Metazoa > Chordata > Actinopteri > Esociformes > Umbridae > Dallia > Dallia pectoralis. The sequence goes on along the minus strand of CM055740.1, from coordinate 17,688,438 downwards.
GCAACTATTAGCTTATTAGCAATAATTGAAAGCAGACACACACACACACGCAGGCCATGGAAGCTGAAAACATCATTTCAGTGCTCCGCAACAGTATTAATGAACGCGTGAAAGTTCTGTCACAAAACGATGTTGTTACGTACCATCTAGCTGTTTTAAGTGGGTATATGGACATCTTTTGGTTAAAAGCCCACTGGGTTTCCTTTGTAAGCGATGGGGCAAGTGTGCTGTTGGGTAGAAAATCAGGTGTGGCTGTGAGACTTAGGCCGGTTACACACTGGAAGCGTCACGCGAGCGTGGCGTTTCTGTTGCATCTCAGAAGCGTGGTTGCTGCGTGTATTTTTCTGTGTCCTACCCACCAGAAGCGTGTCTGACGCGGCGCTGCTCCTGGGCATAGCGCCGAAATATTCAAACTCTGAAAAGTGTTTACGTTGTTTTTGGAGCCTATCCTACCCTTTATATATGGGCTACATGTATACATATGTTACTATGGAAAATTAAAACATAAATATATAGCCTACTGATTTGATTAAAGCAAAACAACGTCGGCAGTATTGACTGCAAAATATGTTACAGAATATTTTGTTCTGTATGACAGGTGAAATATTTGAAAATATTTTTTTATTACATTTCTACATTGATGTCAAACCTAGAGACTTTCAAACATCAATATGTCATTTATTAATATGCATTCGTGTCTAAATGACATATAAACATATTTTCCTATTCTATTTTGTCTGGAAACGCTTCCTACAGGCTCGCGTCTCGCGTGAAAAATAGGCGCCTGTTCTATTTCTAGGAGGCATGCGTCTCAGGCGCGGCGCGCGACTTACGCAGGCAGTGTGTAAGCTCTAACCTGATAACATGGGAGCCGAAATCAAAACGGACACGCCACGCGCCTGACACGCTCCCGAGACGCTTCCAAGTGTGTAACCGGCCTTAAAGAAAAGTTTCCTAATTTACTAACATTGCATTGCATGAATCATATGCTATAGAGTTAGCTGTGTCAGATTCCATTGATGCACTTAATTCTGTAAACCATTTCCAAATATTCATGGATAAGTTGCACAACCTTTACAGCTTGTCAAACGAAAACCAACGAGAGTTAAGCCTGTTTTATGCTTCTTCGTCGAATCGACGTCGTACCCTCTCAGACCCCTCTGCCGTAGCTCGACGTGCACCTCCAAAAAATTTTAACTATGCGTCGAGGCGACGCAGACCACAGGGGCTGTGATTGGTTAGATTATACATCTGGCGGTGAAATGCAACGCAACCCGTCGCAGAACCATAAAACGGCCACGACGCCGTAGGAGTGACGGCGTAGCTACGCCGTGGAGTTGACGCAGAAGCATAATGAGGCCTTTAGTGGAAGCGGCTGTAGAGGTGGCTAGCCAGGTCCTCCGTATTGGCAAAATACTAGACGTCCTTTGGGTAGCCAGTTGTTTTAGAGCAGTAGAGGCAGTGTGGACATCACTTGGTGCACATAATAGGCATTTTGAGAATGCCTGTAATGACAAAAACAAACAGAGTAAAGGGAGACAAATGTATAAGGGCCTTTTAGATAGGTAGCGCAGTCCAGAATTTATCTGTGACCTTGGGTTAATGTATGGGTTAATGTATGAGCAACCTTCTAAGGGCAGAGCATCTTTACATTAGAGTTTTGACTTAAATACTTCCATGGGGAGGCGCTAAATACCCGAGATAGTGATCATCTGAAATCAGTGCCTCTGACACCAAACTCAAGGGTTGTATCCATTAATGCTCCCCAGTTTTTGCAAAGTTTGGTAGACAATATTGAAAAACGCCTTTGCTCTGAAAATGAGGTTCTAGTTGATTTTGTTATTTTAGATGAGACCAAATGGCCAGTTTGTCCAAGAATCCGCCATAGTGAGGCAGAGGTGAGAAGGCTGTGCAGGAGGTTTAGCTTATGCACTGATACTGCACTCAGTGGGATGAGAGATTTAATCGATAACCCAAACAGTGAGCCAGACAACTTAAAGCCACTATTGTTTTGTATGCAGACCTTCGCTTGCAGTACAGCAGAATGTGAAAAAGGCTTTAGCCTTATGAATAATATATGTACAACAAAGAGGGTGACATTGCTTGTGTCTAAAATAAGCCATCTCATGATGATCAACCTTAATGGGCCCCCACTTTCTCTATTTGACCCATACAAATATGTCATAACATGGATAAAAGCACATCGCACAGCCACAGATAGCAAATCAAGACAGTGTAAAGACAAGATGCCCACAGTTAAAGATGTTTGGACTGTTCTGTGAAGATGCCACCTAGCTAGTGCTAAACTTGTGACAAGATAAAACGTCGTTATACTGAGCAACTTACAGTAACTAGAAGTGACATGAGAAATGGCATTTGTCGCTCATACCAATAACACAATAAACAATGCATTCACCTTTCCTTTTGGAACTGCAATATATACCTAATTACTGTAAAAGTAAACTAGTTGAACTTCTTGGAATAATATTATTTCATATATATATATATATATATATTACATGTTTATAGTTAGTATTAACCTGTAAACAACTCATTACAATGTCTACAATATGGTAGTGAAGACAGAGCACCCCTTAGGAAACTTAAATTCGAGTCTGACTCCCTAACCATCTGACTCCTGACTGATTTTTGTGATACTGTGACAAAAAGTATTTTAAATGCACTTATGAAAATAAATATATTTGATTAAAACTCAGCGACCTGCTCATTTGAAACTATCCACTGTGCATGCGCAAAGCAAGCAGAACCGCACGGTCGGAAATGGTTAGAGCTACTACAACAAATATATAAAAATAAAGACAATGTAAATTTGACCCATATTTCGTTTTGGTTTCCTTGTTTATTATATTTCCCGTTTCGAGCATAAAACAATGAATCAAACATCAGTTTTCAATATTTTTGTAAATACAGAAAAAGCGAAATACAAAATATTGATTCGTTATTTGGTTTTTGGTTTGCCAGATTAACTTGAATAATTGAATGATCGGATCATACACTGACCATACGATGTACGTTGTGTGAAAAAAGCCGTAACTTACATAGACTGCAAATTAATATTGTTCACCAATATTATCACATTGATTATTTTATATTAAACCAAATTAATTTAGACGTATTGCAGACTATAATATTGAGGTAAATGCGGTAGATTTTCTGATATATCGTTGCTTCGCCATCGAAGCATCAACGTAAATCAATAATAAGAACTTTTTATATGAAGTTGAAACGCTCTATGCGTTTATTCAAGTTATATTCTGTTATAATGCATTATTGCATTGCATTGATAACATTAAACTAATTTGATATCGATGTAACCGAAGCAACGTCCTACTGTTGAAATACGGAAACCTATCTTGGAAACCGTAACTTTTCAAGAAATGAAAATAATAATTGACCATGGCCTCCACCACATTGTCAAAGTTGGTATATTGTTTTATGTTCAGCTACATTTGTGTCATTATAATCATAATTTGCTAAAATAAAGTTATATCGGAGTTCCAATAAGGCATTTAATATTGAATGCGAGTTGTACCTCATCATTGATTTGAGCGGGCATTGCATTCTTATTACCGACTTTTAGTTCACATTATTTAGGTATATAGTTGCTGGATGGTATATAACCTCATTTTAGACAATAGTCAAATGTACAACGTGAACTGAATATTTATTTATTCAGAAAAGTGTTTATTCGCCATGAATGTGTGTACAGACAAGGAATTTACATTGGCAGGAAGGTGCATATATAAAACATGAATAGAAAACTATAAATTATACTAGGGATATAGGGGTATAGGGATATTAATATACAAAATGTTGTAAGCATATTGATGTTTTTATTCGTTTCATTTCGATACACAACAATACTTTGTTGAAGATTCTTGTAGGCTATATCAATACACTGATGTTTATTCGTTAGACTCTACTAGCCACCGAGTTGTGTCTGGTACAGTTGCATAGAGGAGGTCCCACAGAATCACCCATGCTTTGAATGGAGTAAATCAGATAATGTGTGCCGGAGAAATGACTTTTTGAACGTGGGCAGTACAACCGAGAATGCACACAATGACTGGCTGCGCTGAGATCTGAGACCGCATAGTCCCGGAGTTCCAGCGGATGAACCACGCCTCTCACAGAAAGATATGGGGAATCCCACAGAATTACGCGTACTTTGAATGAAGTGAATCGGATATAAGTGTCATTGCAATTCACATAGGAATACAAGCATAGTTTTGTATTAAATAATTTAATTTAAAAGTAACCTTATATTTGTGAGCTGACATTGACAAAACTGCTGATGCGGATTTACTTCCTATCCCACCCGACGTGAAAAAACGGTATTATAGTCAGTACTTTTTTTCGCGGGCAGTTTGTTGGCTCTCCTATAGCGCTGCTAGACATTGTTTCTAAATCTAAACTAATTCAGCAAGTTTAGAAACGTTGGTCTTCTGTCTTTAGGCTTCATTCACATGCAAATCCCCTCCATTTACAATGCAATCCGTTTGCCCCACACCCCCTAGCTGCCGGGTACTAACTTCAGGCTATTTTATGTGGGGGCAGTGTCTTTGTTATGTACATGTGAATGCGTGATAGAGGGAAACAATGGAACTGGCCAGTGACCTGAATTTTCTTCAAGAAAGGGAGATGATAAATACATTTAGATCATGTATGTTGTTTGAACGCTGTATAACACAACTGTGTTGTGTCGTTTTCTGTTCTATTTCCACGTATGGTGTTGGTTTAAAGCAAATGTATTTACATAACATACATTTCTCACCGGCCACTGTTGATGCAGTGCACGGTCGCATCATTGTCGCAATGCACTAGGATGCTTGTAGAGGCCCATTCCTTTCCCCACAGGAAAGCTGCTACTACGAGAGGGTAGAGCTCGAATAGCGCTGAGGTTTGCGGGATTTCCTAGAACTGGGGTGGCCACGGAGCCGCGAACCAACGACCTTGGTAGAATCCCCGAACCTGATTGAGGGGGCGGCGTCTGTGAACAGTTGGATGTCGGTGGGGGTCGCGACGAGGTTTTTGTAGAAAAACGATAGGCCGTTCCACTGTTTTAGAAATGTTACCCATAGCCTGAGTTCGTCGCGGCATGCTTGGGTGAAAAACGTTTTGGACTGAGAGGAGGTGCGTGGCCGGTATGGCGTCGGGAGGCGAGATTATTAGAAAATCGTCTAGCAGGTGAATGAGATGGGGGATGGCGTAGTTGTTTGACAAGATCCAGCAGACTGCTTCTGATAGCATGTCGAATATTTTAGGGCTGCTTTTGCATCCGAATGTTAGACATACGGCGAAATAGTATTTCTCGAGCCAGCGGACTCCAAAGAGATGCCATGAGTCGGGATAGATGGGCATGACTTTGAAAGCGGATGTAACGTCAAACTTTGACCAGCCAGGCACCCCGACCCGCGATTTTAATCATGTCGATTGCCTGGTCAATGTCGTGGAATTTAAGCGAGAATTCGTCGAGAGGGATCAAGCTGTTTATACTTGGGAACGGGGAATTGTGAGGGGCTGACAGGTCGATAATTAGACGTTTTTTACCTGTGAATTTTCTTGTGGCCGCTCCGATGGGGCTGATGCGGAACAGGTCGAGTGGGGGATTGTTGATCATGAAGCCTGACTCGACTTCTTTTTTGATCAGTTGGTCTACTACTTCGGGTTCTATAAGGGCGGATAGCAGATTATTACATATAAGGTTTTGTGACAGCCGGAACTCTAAGCCTGGTTTAAAGCCATTTATTATTCCTGATAGTAGGTACTCCGTAAATTCGGCGTCCGGGTGGAGGGCCAGTTCGAAATGCATGCGCGAAATATTTACAGGAGTCGTCAAGTAATTTTTGGATGTTTTATTTGCAGATTTGTAGACTGGACATACGAGGCGGGTGTGAGCGCCGCCGCAGAAACTACAAATACGCATGAAGCGGCAGCGTGCTCTGAGGCATCTGCACGCGTTGAAATTGTCGCCGATCTGTCTGTCTTCAACGAAAGCGGAGACCTGGGTTGCGCTGGTGGTTGCCGTACGCGGTACGTAGCTGGTAGACTTAGGCTTGCTCGAACTGGTGTGGGGAGGGGGGGAGGGCTTAACTTGTGGGCATGAGGCTGTGGGGTGCGCCACGGACCTGCACACGGCGCAAGTGATGTTCCTGCAGCCTAGGAACACACTGTTGTGCAGATCTGGGTCGAGTGCTCCCCAGTAAGGGCACTGGTTCCACTGTGCGACTCACACGGCGCTTTTCGCGGAAAAGAGCTTGTGGTATGTGTAGAAGTGCCCCCCCCCCCATAGGACAGAGCGAGTTCGGCTATGATCGCTTGGTAATCGTTCAGTTCGCGCCGCCTTTGGGGGAAAACGGAACAGATTATTTCGGTGAACCGGGAAAAGGCAATTGAAAACTCGGGGAAAGAGAGAACGCGAGATGAGTGGGTGGTTGTGTTCCTCAGGGTAACTGAGTAATCCCCGCAGTCTATCCGGCGTTCTGGTTCGGCTGCGGGAAGAAGAGAGAGCAGAGATGAAAGGTCTGCGTCCGCACCTGAGAGGATCTGGGCACGTATGTGTTGGGATACCGGCGGAGGTTCCATGGCGACGGTGTTAGACGGCACGGGCATCGGGGTAGCTGTGGAGAGGGAGTATGGGGATTTGGATTGTTGGAGGCGCAGGGGAGGGTGTACTCCGGAGCTTGGAACGTAGGCGGTGGGAACGTGCCTAGGGGACCTGCTGCGGCATGGGGAGGAAAGTTAGTCGGGGAGAAAAGAGGCTGGAAGGGAAAAGGGTGAACTTGCGCTGCAAGCGGGGGCGGGCCACTGCTGGTGGGCGAGGTTAGCTGCGGGCCACTGCTGGTGGGCGGGGTTAGCTGCAGGCCACCACTTCCCGATGGGAGGGATCGTCGGGATGGTCGAGCGGTAGGAGGAGGCCGGGGAAAGAGGTGGTGGTCTTGCTGGGGGCGGCGAAGCCTGGTACCAGCGTCTGGGTGAACGAGCGGCTGGTCGGGCCGGAGTGCGGCCGCGGGAAGAAGTCCTGGGTTCAGGAGTGGCGTCCGGCATGGCCGAAATGATCGGAGGACCCGCGACTTGCGGGGGGGCATTCCAGGGAATGCTGATGCCTTCGTCAGAGGAAGCGCTTGAACGAGACATAATATCTGGCGAGAAAGACTACTATTGCTGCGAGCTGTCAGCGAAGCGAGGTAGGACTGCTGAGTCTATATGTACCCTCAAGATGTTAATTGCTGAGGGCTTCCACCTGTAATTAATTAGCTGGAAGTCCTCTTCCCGAACCTTGTTAGTAAACCTCATTTAGAGTGGCAACTCTAATTTCCAATGTGGCCAACTTTTCTGAACGGCTGATGTTCTACAAATTAGTGCGTCGCACAGCGGCGTGGTTGGATTCATTGGAAAGGCTAGTTTACACAGAATTATTCATTGGAAAGGAGTAAATCGGAAACTGCCCGCGGGAGAAACGGGTCCCAGAGTGATATGGTAATGTTCATTTGCTGCACAAAGACTGTGCACCCATGGAGTCATGTTGGTACGGTTGGAATCACCCATGCTTTGAATTGCTGCCCTGGAAACATGAACATCGAAGTTCACAGCCGGGTGGGGGATCCTACAGAACTATACGCATACTTTGAATGGATAAAGTGTCATCGCAATTTACATATAAATACGGGCATATTTTTGTATTAGAGGAATTTAATAGATAAACATTTTTTTAAGTAACCTTAAATTTGTGTGCTGACAGTGACAAACTGCAGGTGAATTTACTTTCCTTCCCCATGCGACGTGAAGAAACTATTGATAGCTCAAACAGCAATTAGAATTCGATTGTGTAAGGCCATAGAAAATTGTTTCCCACAAACACACACTAATTACTTTAAATTAAACCAAATTAATTGACTTATTTTATGTGGGTATGGGCAACATAGGAATGAAATAATTTAGTCTGAATGCAATGAGCACAATAAATCAGACAGTTGGAGTTAACAGTGGCGCAACAAAAATCACTTGGAATGCTGCTCTTTTTGGTTACAAATACTTTTACAGTTTATTATAGAATCCATTACTTCAGTGTTTTTATAATGTACAATTGTTATTTCTGTCAATATTTTCAATTTTTCAAGATTCATTTGGTTTAATTTAAAATTACTAGAGTGGTAATGTGGTACCATAAAAGCCTAAATCTATGTGCACTTATTAAATAATTTTGGACACTTTTAGGTCATCTATATTCAATTGAAATTTTGGTTTCACTTCATTCGCCACCGTGATTTTACAACAGCCAGCCCGGTCCTTCTGACGCAAAGATGAACAAGATGCGCCATCTGCTGGTCATTGTGTGTCAGCAACATTCTCCCATTCAAACCAACGCATTGGGTCTTTTGACCCAAATCGCGAAAGGGGTGGGTATCTGAGCCTCCGCGCTTCTAGTGTTAAATGAGAAGGACATTTAGTTATGAAACATGAGTGAACTGTTTTGGGAGAGGTATGAGCTATTGCAGGTGAACCATGGTGTTGTGCCGAACCATCCACGTTATTTTGGCAAAAGCACCAAGAGTGTTGAGAACGTCTGGTCTGTTTCAAGAAATGAGCCAAAGCAATTGAGAAGGATCTTTGCCATTTTGGTGGCACAGACTCTTTATATGGGAAAGAAATTTCGTTTTGAAGCATGAGTGAACAGTTTTGGGAGAGATATGAGCTTTTGCAAGTGAACTATAGTGTTGTGCTGAACTCTAAGACTGTTTTGCCAAATGATCTTAAGAGTTTTGAGATTGTAATTTCAGTTCAAGAAATGAGCCAAACCAATGCAGAAAAACTGTAAATGATGTTTTTTCATGTCAAAGTTCAAGTGGTTGGAAGACAACACAAGCTAGCCAACCAATTCTCCAGTCTCAAATAATCTTTACAATTACGTAATAGTTGACAAACCATACAGTTAACCTTAGATATAACCAAACTAGCTAAAGTCAATGCATCGACTACAGTTTGTCTAAAAAAACAACATTCACAAAGTTTAAAAAAATATGATCACATTACGGGGGTTGGGTAAATGATAACTGTTACTGCGTAAAATGGGGTAAACACTGCAAAAGAGCATATAACAATATACACACGACACAAGCAATGCAATGCAATGCAAATAACATGCTAAAAGTTAAACGACCACCTCTCATCACCGTCAGGCGCTGTCTAAAACACTTCTGCGTACAGGCCTTTCTAAACGAACTGAACTCTATACCTTGGGAGAACATTAATCTCATCCCATCCGTAGAAGATGCTTGGCTGTTCATCAAAAGTGAATTCCTCTCTGTCCTAAATAAGCATGCCCCATTTAAAAAGTTCAGAACAAAAGACCGATACAGCCCCTTGTTCACCACTGAACTGACCTCACTTAACCAACAGAAAAATACATTGTGGCGTGTCGCACTAGCATCAAACAAGCCTCGTGATATGGAACTCTTCAAAGAAGGCCAACTACTTCAAACAAAAATTAGCATTTTGCTGAAGCCGGCCATGCTTTTCAACTAAATACACTCACCCAAGCTAACTGCTCTACACCTCCACCAGCCACATGCCCACGCCACTCCCCACTCTTCTCCTTCACCCTTATCCAGACAGCAGAAGTGCTTAAAAGAGTTGCAAAAGCTGGACCCATATAAATCAGTTGGGCTTGATAATCTGGACCCTTCCTTTCTAAAATTATCTGCCAACATTATGGCTGCCCCCATTACCAGTCTGTTTAACCTATCTCTCTCATCTTCGGAAATCCTGAGAGATTGGAAATCTGCTGCAGTCATTCCCCTGTTCAAAGGGAGAGACTCCCTTGACCCCAATTGTTACAGACCTATATCTATCCTACCCTGTCTTTCCAAAGTCTTTGAAAAGCTGGTTAACAAGCAGATTGTCAACCATTTTGAATCCCATCATGTCCTTTCCGCTTTGCAATCTGGTTTTCGTGCTGGTCATGGCTGCACTACGGCTACCGTAAAGGTCCTGAATGACATCATAGCCGCCATTGACAAAAAGCATTACTGTGCAGCGGTCTACATCGACCTGTCCAAGGCATTTGACTCTGTTAACCATCGTGTTCTCATCAGCCGACTCAATAGCCTGGGTTTCTCTCGCGACTGCCTTGCCTGGTTCTCTAACTATCTCTCAGACCGAGTCCAGCGTGTTAAGTCAGAGGGCCTACTGTCGGAACCCTGGGCTGTCGCCACAGGGGTGCCGCAGGGCTCGATTCTCGGGCCGACTCTTTTCTCACTCTACATCAACGATGTGGCTCTCGCTGCTGGAGACTCCCAGATTAATCTCTATGCAGACGATACCATCCTGTACACAGCAGGCCCTTGTTAGACACAGTGCTCTCAAACCTACAAGAGAGTTTTAATGCCATTCAGCACTCCTTCCGTAGCCTAAAGTTATTATTAAACTCCAGTAAAACTAAGTGTATGCTGTTCAACCGATCTCTGCCCACACCCGCCCGCCTACCGGACATCACCCGCCTACCGGACATCCAGCGTGGTGATGTCCGGTAGGCGGGTGATGTCCGCCCGCCTACCGGACATCACCACGCTGGATGGGTCTGAAAATGAATTAGTTGAAACATATAAATATCTAGGTGTGTTGCTAGACAGCTCTCTCTCCTTCCATCCGCACATTAATAAACTGAAATCTAAAATTAAATCCAGAATCGGCTTCCTCTTCCGCAACAGGGCTTCCTTCACTCAGGCTGCCAAACTTGCCTTGGCGAAAATGACTATCATCCCAATGTTCGACTTTGGCGATGTCATCTATAGAACAGCCTCAAACTCTCTGCTGAAAAAACTGGACGTGATCTACCATAGCGTCATACGTTTTGTTACGAATGCCCCTTACAACACCCACCACTGCAAGCTTTATGCATTAGTCGGTTGGCCGTCACTATCTACCCGGCGTTTAACGCATTGGTACCAACTTATTTGCAAGTCTCTGCTTGGCAAAGTCCCACTGTACTTAAGTTGTCAGGTTACCAATGCGCTACCCACCCGCAGTCTATGCTCAAGTAGGTATATTGCTTTAGTGACCCCGAAAGCCTACACAACATTCGGCCGCCAATCCTTCCAGTTCGCAGCCGCCAATGACTGGAACAATTTACAAAAATCCCTAAAACTCGAAACCCTTATCTCACCAGCTGCCTTCAAACGGCTCCTGTCTGAGCACCTGTCAGATCTCTGTACCTGCTAACGGCCCACAACCCCCCTCACTTTGCCATGCCCTATTTGCACCTGTACTGCTGTCATATCTGTGTACACTGTTGAACCACTCTTTGTGCTCAGATAATGCCCAATTGATCTTTCCCATAACCTCATTTCCTTTACTCCCATGCACTCTATCGACCAACCTGCTAGAGACACTTTATTCTGTATACCTTCTAGGCACACTTTAATCCTTTTACATTCCGTGTTAAGATACTCATTGTATTTATTTTTTATTTTTTATATATATTTATTATCACTGTATCTATGCTGCTCAACTGTACTTCATATACCTCATCCTGTTTAATCTTGAAGCTGTATTCCTTACTGTGTCCCACTGCTATTTGCACTCCTGTGTTTGTGTATTCTGTGTAACTATATGTTGTCATGCACATTTTTTCGCCTTATCTTGGCCAGGTCGCCGTTGTAAATGAGAATTTGTTCTCAATCGGCCCACCTGGTTAAAGAAAGGTAAAATAAAATGTTTTTAAAAAATGATGCATTGACTGCTACACGCTGACTAGTAGTGTCTAGTCAAAGTAGAAGACATATACCCCTACAATTCTCCAGATATTATTCAGGTCGTCTTTTGACACTAGAAGCGTTGAAATTATGTTGAAATTACTATAATACATTTTACAAATAAAAACGATCGAATTATACACTGTAGCCTAATTTTTTTATTTCAAGAGTCTGTGTTGCAATATGTCTATAGCTACGGCCAATCATGCGCAAATCATTTGATTGCACATCGCTTGTGATCTAAAATGTTTCAACGTTTACTACATCAAAATAGGACATACAGATTGATGGATTTTCATTTATTCGATTTTTTGAAGTGTAAATGACATAGCTTGTGCATTTTAAAATCATGGTTTTATATTAGTATTCTATGGTTAAGCCTACATAAGACAATAAATACATACTATTTTATTAAAATGTTTTAACACTAGAAGCGCGGAGGCTCAGATACCCACCCCTTTCGCGATTTGGGTCAAAAGACCGATTGCGTTGGTTTGAATGGGAGAATGTGGCTGACACACAATGACCAGCAGATGGCGCATCTTGTTCATCTTTGCGTCAGAAGGACCGGGCTGGCTGTTGTAAAATCACCGTGGCGAATGAAGTGAAACCAAAATTTACAATGAATATAGATTACCTAAAAGTGTCCACAATTATTTAATAAGTGCACATAGATTTAGGCTTTTATGGTACCGCATTACCACTCTAGTTATTTTAAATTAAACCAAATGAATCTCGAAAAAAATCTAAAATATTGACAGAAATAACACTTATACATTATAAAAACACTGAAGTAATGGATTCTATAATAAACTGTAAAAATAATTGTAACCAAAAAAGACCAGCATTTCAAGTGATTTTTGTTGCGCCACTGTTAACTCCAACTGTCTGATTTATTGCGCTCAATGCATTCGGGCTGACGTGTTTCATTCCTATGTTACCCATACCCACATAAAATAAGTCACTTAATTTGGTTTAATTTAAAGTAATTAGTGTGCGTTTGAGGGAAACAATTTTCAATGGCCTTACAGAATCGAATTAGCTGTTTGAGCATTCAGTAGTTTGTTCCTGTCGCATGGGGAAGGAAAGTATTCACCTGCAGTTTGTCAGTGTCAGCACACAAATTTAAGGTTACTTAAAAATGTGTGTTTATTTATTAAATTCCTATATTAAAAAAACTATGCCTATATCCATATGTAAATTTCGATGACACTTTATCAATTCAAAGTATGCATAGTTCTGTGGGATCCCCCACCCGGCTGTGAGAGGCGTGGTTCATCCCCTGGAACTCAGACATGTTCATGTTTTCAGGGCAGCAATTCATTATGAGCCAAACGCTATTTATTGCGTTCCAAAAGCCATTTCTCCAACACACATTATCCGATTTACCTCCATTCAAAGCACGGATGATTCCAACCGTACCAAACATGACTCCGTGGGCACGGAGTCTTTGTGCAGCATAATTTAAAACATTACTATAACACTCTGGGACCCGTTTCTCCCGCCGGCAGTTTCAAAATATTCTTTACAATTTTCCCTAATTCTGTGTAAACTCACCTTTCCAATGATACCAACCACGCCGTAGTGCGACGCACTCATTTTTAGAAAATCAGCCGTTCAGAAAAGTTGGCCACATTGGAAATTAGAGTAACCACACTAAATTATTTTTAGTCCCATCACAGGCAAACAGCCACAAAACGACAAGCACGTATATTTAGGTCTTTATGGTGCATAATACCACACAAATAATTTTAAATTAACGAAAATTAACTTGTTAGACATGATTGAGTTAATATGATATGAAGTATTTTATTCATGTGACGCACATGAGAAATTTATGGTTTACCCACACAGACACAACCTAAAAGTACTTATCACAATCTGTAATGTCCGTTCAAATCAATAATGAGCAAAACTTACATCTCGCATTCAATACCAAATACCTTGTTGTAATAATATAATACGGACTCCCGAATTGTCGGCATTTGACAGGAAGCTCACTGAATACAACATGCTTTGGTTGGGGACAATAATCCTATTTGAAGAGGCGCATTCATGTAACTCACTTATTTTGGCCCAGATAACACTAACTATATGAAGCAATTATCCCACGTAATCAAGTCTGTGAGAAATGTATGTTATACATATGTAAATACATTTGCTTTTCACCAACAACCAACGTGGAAATAGAACAGAAAACAGTACAACGCAGTTTTGTAATAATTCTATACAGCGTTCTAACATATACCCACACAAAGACACGGTCTAAGTATTTATCATCTCCCTTTCTTGAAGAAAATTCAGGTCACTGGCTGGCCAGTTCCATTGTTTCCCTCTATCGCGCATTCACATGTAAATCATAAAGACACTGCCCCCACATAAAATAGCCTGAGGTTAGTACCCGGCAGCTATTATCATATTGTACTGTGAGACTTTGGAACTGACGGATGAGTTTGGAGAACATTTGAGAAAATAACTGTTTCGTTTTGTGCAAATCGGTCTAGTTTTTCTTATGGTTGGATGATTTCGCGAACTCAGTTCTAAGATATGGAAGTCTTATTGGGGGTGAGCGGATTGCATTGTAAGATATAGAGGAGTCTGTTGTTGGGGGTGTGGGGCAAACGGATTGCATTGTAAATGGTCGGGATTTGCATGTGAATGAAGCCTAAAGACCGACGTCTCTAAACTTGCTGAACTCATTTATATTTAAACATTTCTAGCCAACAAACAGCCTGCGCCCGCTGGCGTTGCGTTTAGTAATTAAAATCAATGTACAATGTTCAGCCTTGACTTTCCATGACTATAATTCCGTTTTTTCACGTCGGCTGGGGAAGGAAGTAAATCCGCATCAGCAGTTTTGTCAATGTCAGCCCACAAATATAAGGTTACTTTTAAATTAAATTATCTAATACAAAAATATGCCTGTATTCCTATGTGAATTCCAATGACACGTTATATCCGATTCACTCCATTCAAAGTATGCGTAATTCTGTGGGAATCCCCCCTATCCTTCTATGAGAGGCGTGGTTCTGTGGGAATCCCCCCTATCCTTCTATGAGAGGCGTGGTTCTGTGGGAATCCCCCCTATCCTTCCAACCATTCAGCTGTGAGAGGCGTGGTTCATCCGCTGGAACTCCGACTATATGGTCTCTGTTCCCAGCGCAGCCAGTCATTGTGGGCTCGGTTGTACTGCCCACGTTCAATAAGCCATATCTCCGGCACACATTGTCTGATTTACTCCATTCAAAGCATGGGTGATTCTGTGGGACCTCCTCTATCCAATGGTACCAGGCACGACTCGGTGGCTAGCAGAGTCAAACGAATAAACATCAGTGTTGATATAGCCTACAAAAGTCTTCAACAAAGTATTGTTGTGCATCGAAATGAAAAGAATATAAACATCAATATGCTTACAGCATTTTGTATATTACTATCTACCCCTTAGTATAATGTATATTGATCTATTCATGTTTTATTTATGCACCTTCCTGCCAATGTAAATTCCGTGTCTGATACACACATTCATGCCGAACAAACACTTTTCTGAATAAATAAAACTTTCCTAAATATTCAGTTCACGTTTTACATTTGACTAGTGTATAAAATTAGATTATATACCATCCAGCTACTATATACTTAAAATATGTCAACTAAAAGTTGGTAATAAGAATGTAATGCCCGTTCAAGTCAATGATGAGGTACAACTCGCATTCAATACTAAATGCCTTGTTGTAACTCCGATATAACTTTATTTTAGCAAATCATGAATATAATGACACAAACATAGCTGAAGATAAGACAATATACCAACTTTGACAATGTGGTAGAGGACGCGGCCAATTATTATTTTAATTTCTTGAAAAGTTACGGCCGGTGTCCAAGATAGGTTTCCGTATTTCAACAGTAGGACGTTGTTTCGGCTACATCGATATCAAATTAGTTTAATGTTATCAATGCAATGCAATTATGCATTATAACAGAATATAACTTGAATAAACGCATAGAGCATTTCAACTTCATATAAAAAGTTATTATTATTGATTTACCTTGATGCTTCAATGGCGAAGCAACAGGACGATATTCAAGTCAGAAAATGTACCGCATTTACCTCAATATTATAGTCTGCAATACATCTAAATTAATTTGGTTTAATTAAAAATAATCAGTGTGATAATATCGGTGAACAATATTAATTTGCAGTCTATATTAGTCTATGTAAGTTGCAGCTCTTTTCACACGTACATCGTATATATACATATATATTACATAGCCTAATATTGTTTATGTATGAACTATTATTAATTGCCTATTGTTTCAGTAGGCCATTATTATTTGAAAATCATCTTTGAAAGTGAAATATGGTTGGCTGTGAAACATAGCCTATAAGTTTGTTGTTCAGAACTTCCCTGATGCTGCTTCGTTATACAAAAGCAACAGGATTATATTCATGTCATTCATGTTAACTCAAAATTGTCTAAAATAAGTAAACATTTATTTGGTTTAATTTAAAATAATCATTGTGTTTGTATAATATCACGTTGCATGATATTCACTTGCAGAAAATGCGACTTGGTTTCGTGTTTCAAGCGCCACCTGGTGACAGAAAACAAGATATACTGGTGAAAAAAAATACAAGCAAGATGGCGGATAGCCACTTAGCACGTAACTTCGGCAAAATAGCTTTAAATTCGCATTTCCAGTGATTATTTTAACAGGAAAAAAACAGGAGGATAAAGCATGCATATCTAGGAGCATATCTAAAAGGATTTTTCTGTAGGTTAATAAGAGTGCCGCAAAAATATTTTTTTACGTGCCTCTGGGTCAAATGACCCACCTCCGGCGCTTCTAGTGTTAATTCATAATTAATCGTAATTAATTTCATTTAGGATGATAACACAGTAGATGATGATGCTGTTGATGGCAGATTACTCGGTGAATGGATAGTGAAGCTGCGGAGGAGAACGTAGGTGCTAATTGGGATGATTCGTATGCTAATGACGCCAGCGGGCGCGGGGCTCTGGCGATTTAAGGAGTGAAAACAGCTCTGGCGCTTCTAGTGTTAATACTGCTTTACCTACTTTATTCTTGGTAGTCATATAGAAATATAATTTTAAGTTCTAAATAAAAAATAAATAGCAACCAGTGTGGCTCCGGTAATCTTTACAATTACGTAATAGTTGACAAACCATATGGTTAACCTTAGATATAACCAAACTAGCTAACGTCAATGCATCTACTACAGTTTGTTTAAACAACCAACATTCACAAAGTTTAAAAAATATATATGTTCGCATCACATTACGGGGGTTGAGTAAATGATACAGCGTAAAATGGGGTAAACACTGCAAAAAGCATATAACAATACACACAAGACACTAGCAATGCAATGCAAATAACATGCTGAAAGTTTTAGCCATTACATGAGTTGATGCATTGACTGCGACACGCTGACTAGTAGTGTCTAGTCAAAGTAGAAGACATATACCCCTACAATTCTCTAGATATTATTCAGGCCGTCTTTTAATACTGCTTTACCTACTTTATTATTGGTAGTCATATAGAAATATAATTTTAAGTTGTTCTAAATAAAAAAATAAATAGCAAGCAGTGTGGCTGCGGTAATCTTTACAATTACGTAATAGTTGACAAACCATACGGTTAACCTTAGATATAACCAAACTAGCTAACGTCAATGCATCTACTACAGTTTGTTTAAACAACCAACATTCACAAAGTTAAAAAAATATATATGTTCGCATCACATTACGGGGGTTGAGTAAATGATACAGCGTAAAATGGGGTAAACACTGCAAAAGAGCATATAACATTACACACGACACTTGCAATGCAATGCCAATAACATGCTAAAAGTTTTAGCCATTACATGAGTTGATGCATTGACTGCTACACGCTGACTAGTAGTGTCTAGTCAAAGTAGAAGACATATATATGGGCTGAAATATGTGCCACCAGAAACTGAATTTGAATCATTTATATTTGAATTTGAATTGTTAAACTTGAATACATGCATTGAAAAACTGAATTTGAATCACACAATTTGAAATTGAATTCATTCGTTTGGAACTGAAGTGCAATCAAATTTAAACGTCACTGAAAATTCCACTCTCATTCACATTCAGTTTCCACAATTCAAATTCAGATCTCCAAATTCAGATTCAAAATACTGTGACCAACATCCGGGTAGTTTAAGGATGAAGGAAGAGCAATCGAGCACAGATACAAAGGACTCCTCTTCCGACAATTAACACATACGTTTTGGAGCACAGTAGCCTACTGCCCAAAATGGAATGTCCAATGAAGACTGAGAACAATGAAACTCTACGCCTTGCCATTCCCTTTCTCATTCAAATAATCTTAACACTAGGAGCACCAGAGCTGTTTTCACTCCTTTAAGCGCCAGAGCCCCGCGCCCAACAGCCTCATTACGAATCATCCCAATTAGCACCTACATTCTCATCCGCAGCTTCACCATGCATCCACTGTGTTGCCTACTGCCATCAACAGCATCAGATCATCTACTGTGTTATTATCCTAAATGAACTAATTACGATGAATTATGAAGTAAAACATTTTACAAAAATAGTATGTAGGCCTATTTATTGTCTTAAAATACAAAAAGAAATGCATGATTTTAAAATGCACAGGATATGGCGTTTACATTTCTAAAAATCGAATAAATAAAAATCCATCAAACTGTAGGCCTATGTACGATTTTGTTGAAGTGCTAAAACATTTTAGATCACAAACGACGTGCACAATCAAATGGTTTGCGCATAATTGGCCGATAAACGAATGGGTTTATATGAATTTCTCCGGTACACACAGCTTCAGTTGTGTCCTGAGAAGGACACGCAAACTAACCGGTTACACTGTGCACAGTGATCGTATAGAACGGACCAAAACGGGTACAGTGTTCATATAGAACGGACCAAAACAGGTACAGTGTTCATATAGAACGGACCAAAACGGGTAGCCTACAGTTTCATATAGAACGTACCAAAACGGGTCCAGTTTCATGCTCTTTCTTCCGTATGCGCCCCGGACTTACAAAAGCGAAATAAGGCTTAGTTCACCAACAGACAGATATCTATAGTTTATATTCGTTTAATTTCGATACAAAACAATATTTTGTTGAAGTCTCTTGTATGCTATATGAATACACTGAGGTTCATTCGTTTAAATAATTATTGAGTGCAATAGGCGCATGGCACATGGAACTAATAAATAATAAAAAGTTAAATGAATGGGCTGTATACATGTAATTTGATGAATTCGTTTATTTAGTGAAACATATTTTTCTTTATGAACTTACCTCTTTTTTCTAGTTCATTCAAATTCAACCAAGCCAATCAATGTATTGTGTGTGTGTGTAGCCTATTTCTCAGTCATAGGTTCAGCCATAGACATAATATACATAGACGCCCCATCTACCGCTATGCCTACTGGCGCTGACGAGAAATGCGGCCGCCATCTTGCGGCGGTCCACCGCTCCACTCAGTGTAATATGTTTGGCAGGTGCAATGAGCTGTCAGCGCATTCAATTAATCATATCTTACTGAATACACAACTGATTTTCACGTGGGTTTTTTTTGCTGCCAAGGTCATACATGTAGCTATGACACAGGACACATGGTTCAGCGTATTTTAATATTCATATTGGGCTTAACAGTAATATAATATTCTGTTATATGATGTGATGTAGGCTATGATAGGTATTTTGCAAATCACACACTATAATTATGATAGAGAAACAGATAGTGGCAGTAAAGTCAGATATTTAATAAGTTGAAAAAACAATACATGATTATATAGACCCTTTTACTGTTTGTAAACAATGATGACGTAGCAACGTATGCGCGCGCATTTGTGTAACAGAAGTACGGCGAAAATAGCAGCCTGTCAAGCTACGCGAGCGGATTAAGCAACACAAACAGAGGAACTTGTTTGAAAAAGTTGACTTTATCAAATGGAATCCGGCTAGCAGATGGCCAAATATACAGTGGCCAGATATACCTATTTAAGAAACCGAGCGAGTGTACACCCGAGAGAAATGACGAGCATACACATCACTTGATGCTTGTGAATACGTTGTCTGTGGTCATTCTTTCCTACATTTATTCTTCAACCAGACCTACATTTATCCTTTTCCTTACATTTTATGTTGTTGTTATTGATTGCTAAGTGTTGACGCACTTCTGTTATACGTTTTATTTTGTAATGCTATAGTACTTTAATAGTAACTATATTGCCTGCATACATTGAAAGTAAACTACTAATAACAATTACAAATGAAATTGAAAAGCACTGTGAATTGTTGAGATAATCTTGGGGGAAGTACATTA
Organism: Dallia pectoralis; assembly: GCA_029465975.1. NCBI lineage: Eukaryota > Metazoa > Chordata > Actinopteri > Esociformes > Umbridae > Dallia > Dallia pectoralis. The sequence continues at coordinate 17,668,301 of CM055740.1, read as the reverse complement.
TACACACCAGTGGCAGCCAATGTTGGGAGTTTTGTTATAATGCATTGTTTATGTACAGTAAATACTTTTTACAAATGTAAATCACGTTAAAACTAATACATGGTAATGTTACTCATTTGGGAACAACACTCTTACAGAAGTTTGTGAGGGCACCACTTACAATCACAACATCGTCTAGCATGTTAACCTGTGACACTGGAATAACTGTTTGCAAAATCTTTACGTTTTTCCACCGACAAATAACGGCCGTAATCCTCTCGGAATCCTATAAAAATTAAGCCCCTTGGTGGAATATCGATTAGTGCAACCGTAAACGCAACAACCTGACATTTTTATGCTCGTGATGCAATGGGGAACAACCGTAAACAACACCTCTTTTGTAGCCCTAATGCGCGCGCAACTATTTGATCACGTGGGCTGTAAAAGGGTCTATTATATTCTACTTTAAGCTTTTTATATTTGACACACACACCACTAAAACCCCTGGAAGAGGACTGTTTTGCAGAGCTTCTTTCTCATGCTCCCTTTTTGCAGTTCAAAAGAGGTGAGTTTGGCAATGTGGTTCAGCCTTAGCTTGAGAAACACAGACACAACCAATGACAACAAGTCTGAATGATGGTTGTCGATGCCAATCTGGGTCTCCTCAATGTGTTCCCCAGCAGAAAAACATCCTTCGTTCCAATCTCCTCTCGGACAATGTGTGTGACTGTCGACACCTTAGGAGCTTGGATTGTTGAAGCTCGGCGGATCACCCTCTCTGCACCTCTCAGAACCTTATAATAATAATAAAAAATAATACATATTTATATAGCGATTTACACAGTGCTCACAGCAACTGCACACAGCGCCTGCCCAACACTGATAATACGGTCTGATGATACGGTCTGATGATACGGTCTGATCATACGGTCTGATCATATGGTCTGATCATACGGTCTGATACAGACTGATAATACGGTCTGATAATACAGTAATACAGTCTGTGTAAATGGCCAATGTTATACCAGTAATAATAAGTTATATTTCTACAATAGCATTATTGTGTCATTTGTAATCGAAGTGTTATATGACTTATCAAGTCTCAGTTCATAATCGAGTGAACACCGGGCCGGTGAAGTAAACAAACCCTAGCCAAGCTAGCTTACTTGGATTTCAGTACAGTAATATCTAAGATACTTGCTCCTTCTCTACTCACTGGTAATATTCTTTTCACAAAACACAACCAATAATACGGAAATATTAAATCTTACTTGTGAAAGGTAATCCCCCGAGCCCTGCTGGCGATGGTCCGCCGATGCTGCACAGTGCTGTGGCATCGTATATATTCTGCTGCTACCAACTAGGAGTTCGACCGCATTAAGATGGCGGCCGCATTTCTTGTGCTCAGCAGCGGATGTGGCGTCTATGTATATTATGTCTATGGGTTCAGCGAGGTGTGATCGGTGTCTGGGTACCGCAATATGCGCCTTTTGGGTACCAACGCCCAGCGGCGTGGGATTTTGGCGACAGGAAGGCAGTTTAGGTATCAAAAACAGTTCAATAGTAGTTTTATATAGTGTAGGGTTTGTGATTTTGCAATTCTGACATGTCCTAATTGTCGGAAGAGGAGTCCTGTGTATCTGTGCTCGATTGCTCTTCCTTCATCCTTAAACTACCCGGATGTCGGTCACAGTATTTTGAATCTGAAATTGGAGATCTGAATTTGAATTGTGAGAACTGAATGTGAATATATAGAATATATATCACTCAGTGGAATTTTCAGTGACGTTTAAATTTGATTGCACTTCAGTTTCAAACGAATTCATTCAATTTCAAATATAAATGATTCAAATTCAGTTTCTGGTGGCACATATTTCAGCCCATACATATACCCCTACAATTCTCTAGATATTATTCAGGTCGTCTTTCAATACTGCTTTACCTACTTTATTCTTGGTAGTCATATAGAAATATAATTTTAAGTTGTTCTAAATAAAAAAATAAATAGCAAGCAGTGTGGCTCCGGTAATCTTTACAATTACGTAATAGTTGACAAACCATAAGGTTAACCTTAGATATAACCAACCTAGCTAACGTCAATCCATCTACTACAGTTTGTTTAAACAACCAACATTACAAAGTTAAAAAAAAGAATAATGTTCACATCACATTACGGGGGTTGGGTAAATGATAACTGTTACTGCGTAAAATGGGGTAAACACTGCAAAAGAGCATATAACAATATACACACGACACTAGCAATGCAATGCAAATAACATGCTAAAAGTTTTAGCCATTACATGAGTTGATGCATTGACTGCTACACACTGACTAGTAGTGTCTAGTCAAAGTAGAAGACATATACCCCTACAATTCTCTAGATATTATTCAGGTCGTCTTTCAATACTGCTTTACCTACTTTATTCTTGGTAGTCATATAGAAATATAATTTTAAGTTGTTCTAAATAAAAAAATAAATAGCAAGCAGTGTGGCTCCGGTAATCTTTACAATTACGTAATAGTTGACAAACCATAAGGTTAACCTTAGATATAACCAACCTAGCTAACGTCAATGCATCTACTACAGTTTGTTTAAACAACCAACATTACAAAGTTAAAAAAAAGAATAATGTTCACATCACATTACGGGGGTTGGGTAAATGATAACTGTTACTGCGTAAAATGGGGTAAACACTGCAAAAGAGCATATAACAATATACACACGACACTAGCAATGCAATGCAAATAACATGCTAAAAGTTTTAGCCATTACATGAGTTGATGCATTGACTGCTACACACTGACTAGTAGTGTCTAGTCAAAGTAGAAGACATATACCCCTACAATTCTCTAGATATTATTCAGGTCGTCTTTCAATACTGCTTTACCTACTTTATTCTTGGTAGTCATATAGAAATATAATTTTAAGTTGTTCTAAATAAAAAAATAAATAGCAAGCAGTGTGGCTCCGGTAATCTTTACAATTACGTAATAGTTGACAAACCATAAGGTTAACCTTAGATATAACCAACCTAGCTAACGTCAATGCATCTACTACAGTTTGTTTAAACAACCAACATTACAAAGTTAAAAAAAAGAATAATGTTCACATCACATTACGGGGGTTGGGTAAATGATAACTGTTACTGCGTAAAATGGGGTAAACACTGTTGCGTCATAGTCACATTAAGGAACTTGTCGCAAATTCAGAAATCACACGCTAAATAACTCAAGCTGAGGGGCCTGGAAGATGTTTTTGGAACAGACACGTGAAATGGTTAATCTTTTCGTGTGTGTGTGTGTGTGAAACAAACTTTTCCTGTTTTTCTGTGATACTGGATCTTGTGTTCAGTGTGACTGCATGTTACTTGATTAAGTTGGTCTGAATAAAAAAAGAGGTGGGTCTCGTAAGTCCTTTAAATAACATGGCAAAACCCTTGCAAGTACATTCTAATATTCTCAGAAAGACCACTACATCATCCAACCAGTTTAATAAGTTGACAAAATTGATCCTTTTTGGTTATAATAGATAGTTCAGGAAAAAATGGAGGCGTGAGCGCTAGAGAGAGTCAATGTACTGCTCTCAACATGGCTCTAAAAAAGAATGACTCCCACAGTAGATTCGCTTTATGAGGCTCATCAGTGATTCTTGAACTTGAATCACCAACTGCCTCCATTTTGTTGTTGTGGCCTCAGAGAGGCTCATTCACGGTTTGATGTTAAGTTAACAAGTTGAATCAGGTGTCAGTACGGAGGTGCTCAGGGACCCGGGAACCACACAATGTCTACACCAGTGGTGGGCAATTAGTTTTCCCACCGGGCCAAATGAGCACCTAAAAAAATTTGGAGGGCCGGGCAAAAATGCTGAACTCAATTATGCATAATATAGATTTTATTTCTATATAAAAAGCAGTAAATTGCATTGTTTTGACTGCTGGTAAGAGTGTATGTTATTATTGGCAATGAAAACGTGAGGTTAGCTTTCAAAAATATAATTTAATCAAATAGAATTTCCAAAATGATAAACAAAAATGTCAAACATTTGACTCTTTTTCAGTCACATTCATAACAAAGTGCATTTTGAGTTTCATATACTATTGAAACAAGGATTTTCTTAGCTTTCTAAAGACATCACATCATCTATGTAGCCAAAATGAACAAGACAGTCACTGAACTTTGTAACAGTGTAAAGAAAAGTGTCCCAGTTTTTTAGCCTTTTTGACTTTACATGCCTATATTAAGCATTTAACGTTTTCAGAACTGTGCAAAAAAAATTTAAAATCAAGTGTCCCATTTCACTTGTTATATTTCAACATTTTAGTGTTCTTCAGTTCTTTTTTTATTCAGTGTGAGAAATCAAGTCTCTGTTGAGCTTTAACAAGTCCATCAAAGTCAGGTTGAATGCCTGAAGTGGAGATGCCAAGCACAGCTGACAGATGCTCATCAGTGAGAGAGGATCTGTACCTGGATTTGGTAAACTTCATGACTGAGAATGTCTGTTCACATATGTAGGTGGATCCAAAGAGAACCAACATCTTCTGAGCATGTCTCTTTATTTTTGAAAAGTTCTCCTCCTTGAGAGCAGAGTAGAACTCTATCAGTGATGCAGACTTAAAGTGCTCTTTCAGTAGTGAATCAGACTGCAGGTCAATGAGTTCAAGCTGAACATCAGTGGGTGCACTATCAACACTGCAGGTAAAGGGAGAGGAAACCAGCTGCATTTCATCCTCAACTTTTTTTGAAATCTTGAAAACGCCTTGAAAATGTATCATGCAGTGCTCCTAACATGGAAGTGTACTTGTGCCGGAGATCAGCTGATGGTTTGACTTCTTTCAGGGTTTTTATGTGTTCAAGATTGTTGCTGCCTAGTTGCCTTGAAAGTAATTGCAACTTTGTCATGAAGGCTTTTACATGGCTATGCATTTCATGAGCAAAAAGGCCATTGCCCTGCAGTTGTGTGTTCAGTTCATTCATCATTGCAGTCACATCAACAGCAAATGATAAATCTGCCATCCAGTCCTCATCAGACAGCTCTGGGATGGTTTTGCCTTTCATCTCACAAAACTCTTGTATCTCTGATTTCAGAGCCCAAAACCTTTTTAACACTTTGCCCAGGCTGAGCCATCTGACAGCTGTGTGTTACCTGACATCACCATGTTCGCTCTCTTGCTCCTCCAATAGTGAAACAAACTGCCTGTGATTTAAGGCTCGCGCTCTGATGAAATTAACTGTAGTAGTAACAACATCAACCACATGGCTAAGTTTTAGCACTGACTTGCTGATGAATAATACAATGTATGAACAAAAAGATGTAATCTTTGCGGGACGGTCAGAATCATCCCGCGGGCCGGATTTGGCCCGCGGGCCTTCCAAAGCCCAGGTCTCGTCTACACGGTATTATATTGTTTCAAGAGTAAGAATGGGGTCATAGTGCATTAAGGGGCGACTCACGTAGACAGAGAAGTCCTTTGGGGCACTGTCGATGCGCCCAGAGGGGGCGTTGGAGACAGGCAGGTGTTCCAGGACGACGTGGGTGATGCGGGCGGGGTGTGACAGGGCTATGACCAGGGTGCCTTGAGCCCCGTGAAACGGCCAGCGCCTTCCAGCCTGCGGCGGGTTTTCCTGGAGGACGGTCTCTGCGAGGGGTATACCCAGGAAGCTGATGCACGACGAGCGACTTTGGTACGTCTCTGAACACCGCGTGCGCACGAGGCTGGCGCCTTGGGACTCCAGTGCAAAGTTTGGCATTCGGTGTGCCGGCGGAGGGTCCCTTGAGACCTGGTTCACGACCTGCTCCAGCTACGCAGAAGACAACAGACATTATGATTACGAAGGCTGGTGATGAACACGTACGGTGTGTGTGTGTGTGTGTGTATAAGAGGGTGTTGTGATGCTCCGCTCCTCCAGGGCCGTCACTCTAAGCATGCATTGGTCAAACAGCTCATTAATATTTTTTGTGAAGGCAGCTTCCTTTTCCCTTAATTGACCCTCAATCCTAAAGACAACATGAAATATGTTATGGCCATAAAATGTACATAATGCAACTTTGACAACCTCAGTGTTTAATCATAGTTACTTCAGTGCATACGAGCCATTAATATAATAGACACACAACATATATTTAATCCAACTTTTTGATTGACCAGGGCTTTCCATCCTTTCAAATCTTCTCCAGCGTCTTAAAAGCAAGAGAGCAGCAGTGATGTGTGCGTATTTAAGAGTGTGTTGTGATTACCGTGATGCTCTGCTTCTCCAGGGCTGTCACTCTCTGCCCGATGTGCGTGTGTTGGGAAACAAGCTGGCAGCAGACTAGTGGAGAGAAAGTGAACAGACATAAATACTCCAGCACATTACAGGACAAGTTTCACAGACCACAGAAACACACAGATAAAAAAAAAACATTTAGACGGGTGAACATTTTTGCTCAGAAACAATAATGTGTTGTACTTCTGGCAGTGCCATTCCCTACATTCTCTCAGGGACTAAATTCCCAGTAAATGTTATAGTAAGGCATTACATTCGTTGTTCATTTTACATTAGAACTAACAAAGTAACTGTGCAGCTGTTGGTTCATTTCGTAGGCTTTTGTACCACAGACCTGATATGTGATGTCACTCACCGTAAATAAAAAGGATGAGGAGGAGAACCGCTACAATCGCATTCGCCACAGCAGCCGGTTTAAACAGAGGGACTATAGGATGAGACTGAGTTAATGATAATGCTAACGAACCATCTACTTGCAGATCAACAAGCTAATGTGAACAAACCATGCAGAGAGACAAGCTAATGCTTAAAAACAAGCTACGGTTAAAGTAACCATCAAATGTTTACAAACAAGCTAGCAACTAAGAAAAGCCTACGCTAAAAACGAGCTAATGACACACGCGCACAAGGATGGGTGGTACTCACTGCGGCTCGATATGCTAGCGGTGCTAGCAACACTGTTGGGTCCGCTGGAGCGGCGGAAGGAGGACCCTTTACGGCTGCCTTTTTTCTATGTATGTCTTCTCAAAACATCTCTGAGAGAGACACACACGGGCAGAGGGGGGTGTCAATACTTTACAGATTCGGTACCACATGACAGTCGCAGCTTAACAATATTGTGGGATATCAGAATTCAACCTACAGCACAAAGTTTCTCTCACTCTGCTCATGTAGTGGTTTACCTTCCTCTCAGACAATGTTTAATAAAATATATTTTCTAAAGCAGATGTGCAATTTTGACCACGTGCTATTGAGCCATGCTAGCTAACGACTAACTAGCCAATACATGTTAGCTAACGCCATGCTAGAAACCGAGATGTTAGATACTAACATTCTCGCTACATATCATTGCCCATTCTAGAGAATTTTAACAAAACATTTACGAAACAAATGTTTGGATAACGAGTCACTCAACCATAATTGTAAAATACACTGACATATCATTAACACCCAATCTATACTATTGTATACAATAGTAGCAGTTGGCCTAGCTACTTTTAATGATACCAGTCAGTGGCGGAACTAGACTTTTATACATGGGGTGGCCAAGGGGTGTCTGAGGCTATTTCAGGGGGTCCATAGACAATGACAGAAAGTTAGTGTAAACCTAACCCGGCATAAGTAGAATGAATAAATCCTATGATTGATGATTACAGGTAGAAGTAATAATTCCCTCAACCCATAATTCTTCAATGTAGCAGATGGTGTGGTCCAAAAAGGTAACTTCACTAGAACATAATAACAATAGTCAGTGTCTCTACCTTGGAACCGAAGTTCAGTTTCACACACACAGTTGTGTACAGCTAGCCTTGTGGGGACCAGAAAAAGTAACTTAACACTACTGCCTTAGCTTAACCCTAAACTTAACCAATAATGCCTGAATCTAAAAGTACCCTACATTGTAACTCTAAACTTAATTGAGAGAGGGAGAGAGAGAGACTTGGATCACGGTTTTCATGAATATATAATCTGGATTGAATATCCTAAATATATTTAGGAAATAATGTGAAGCACCAGGGATTTATAACAGTATTTCTGTGTTACATAAAGGGCATCGTTTATTTTCAAAACACTAAATTTACACACACAAAAAACACTGCAATTTGAAGACAGGTTTCAAGCAGAACTTGAAAAATAAAAATAACTTTGGTGCCCAACAACATTACAAATGTACAGAATAATAAATTTAAATAAAATACAAAAATAAATTAAATAATATTTATGTCAGTGTACTAGTACACAGCGCAGGTAATAATCATGACCAGAGGGACAACCTAACTCACACATTGTCCTTGGTAGATTTAAAAGAGCATAATTCTGCAGTTCTGATGTGAATTGGCAAATTGTTTAACAAATGCATCCATGTTGATGGAGTGTGCCCTCCTTGACTCAACACTCAGAATTCCAAGGTGACTTAACCTGTCATCAGCCATTGTTGTCCTAAGGTGGGTTTTAATCAGTTTTAAAGCTGAGAAGCTTCTCTCGCAAGAAGCACTGCTGACTGGTGTAACAACAGAAATCTTACAAAGTCGAAACAGCTCATGGAAGACCTCTTTATATGGTTCTAGAAACACAACAAACTCAAGGAGAATAGACGGTCTGTCCTTGCCACTTTTCTCTCTCCCATCAAAAAGCCGCTTGGTTTGATGAACCTCATGTTTGAGGTCCTCGAAATCAGACTCAAAGGTCTGAGCAAAGGCAAACAGAGGCTCCTCTTTCAAGAATGTTGCGCATTTTGGATTGAGAGACTGAACCCCTTGCATTATCTCACAATTCTTCTTTGAAAAACGTCTCTGCAGCTCAGCTGTGAGACGGTCAAGCACCTGATAAAAGATAGCTCTTTGGAAGCTCTCACCATCACTTTGGTCACTATTTGCCTGTCCTACAGTGCTCATCAGCAATGAGTCGTGGAATCTTACGCTTGTTTTAGGCTGTCTTTTACACACTGTTTGTACACTTATTTTTCAGTGCTCTGCAATCTTTTCAACCTCTTTCCATAACTCTCCAAAGTAAACCTCACTTCTGTATTCCTGTAAGGCACCTACAAGATCCACAGCCCTTGCTAGATCGTGAGAGTATGGTAGAGAAAATGAGTGAAATACACGAGTCGAACGGATTACCTTTTCAGATGGTTTGTTTTCATTAATATTGCTTCACAACCCCACAGCAATATGCCCTCTCGCATTTGACCAGCGCTAGTCGAAGGCAGGAAGAGACAGTTCCATGGCCTCAACCGCTTTAATACCCCAACTTTAGACCAGTCAGAAACATCGACCCATCCCCCAGTTCACCCCCAATGACCAATCGATACATTCCTAGTCATTCTTATCAGTTAACCCTACCCAGGCAGGATCCAATATCACACCCCTGTTGATGAACCTTTTGTTTCCCCAAGGCACATTGGAATGTATGGGGGATGGGTGTCAATGAAGATGTCTGTTCCTTCTCCTAAGTTCACCAAAATACCTTGTGTGTTTATAACTAATTATACTAAAATTATATGAAGTTTAACAGATATATATCCAAATGTAAACAAATACTGTAACAACCGAATTATGTAAGCAAACTACTTTTCTAAACATGTATATGAACTTAAAATCCACCACAAGAGCTTGATTGGAGCATGTCAGAAAGACCCTTGGCATCACCAAGCACTTTACAAAAGGTAACCAAAAGCCCTATGAAATGCAAATCAATCTGAGAAAGAAGTCCCCTTGCCTCAATTGATCTATCCCCACTGTTTTCAGAAACTGCTGGAAGCCTGTCCCTCAGATTACGGCATGCCATGTATCTGCATGCCCACATTACATCTGTAAGTCTCTGTAGTTCCCTGGACTGCTCCTGTGGATACAGCTCTTTCTGAACTGCAAGAAACTTGAGGTGAATGTACGAGCCAGACACAAAGTTATAAAGCTTCTGCAGGAGAGCAAAGATGTTAAATGCCTCAGGCACTGTTTTTACAGCATCAACAAGAACCATATTTAAACAATGTGCATTACAGTGCACATAAAATGCAAATCTGTCTCTGTCCTTAATCCGTGCAGACACACCAGAATGCTTTCTGCTCATGACAGATGCACCGTCAAAACCTTGCCCCACAAGATTATTTCTATAGTCCAGATCATGTTTTTCAAGGCAATCAATAATCATTTTTTTGAGACCTGCTGCATCTAAGCTTTCAGCTGACTGAAAGTGTAAAAAGCTTTCGAGGATGACCCCATTGTAATAGTACCTCACAACTACAGACATTTTTTTTTTGTTTTAAATCTTTGGTTTCGTCTGCAATTACACTAAAAACTTCACTTTCTTTTACTTCTCTTATTATTTCACTTTATACCATCTTAGCTAAGCCCTCAAGAACTTCATTTTGGATTTGGTGGCTTGTGTACTTAGCATTGCCACATGCATTCAACCTTTTCACTATTAAATGGTCATGTTTTGCTATTTCTTCTAATATTGTCAAAACATTACCCTTGTTGTGAGAGTCATCAGACTCTCGATGACCTCTCTGAGCTATATTTTGAGTGGCAGTTAATAGGAGCACATCGGCAAATGTTTTAATGTAGGTACAGTTTTCCTCAACTTTCTTTTTCCGTTCCTCATTTATTACATCTAACATTGATGTGTTGCTGTCCACAGCCCTTTTATGCTGATTCCAGGCATACATAGCATTTATATGATGCTCTGCCTTTGAGTGGAGCTTAAACCCAGAATCTTTAAACAGTGCCTTTTTCCAGTTAACGTGGTACCATGCTGAGTTCTAGGAAATGTTTTCAAACACAGAGCTACAGGACCCTCTTCTCTGGATTTTGATATGTCTGAAACGCACGTTAAATAATGTGTCATATCTCTATGTAAATGTAGAAATAAGGGCTCCACAAGATTAGATATTAACAGCTGCTATTTAAAATGTGTAGTTTAAAGTATAGGCCTGGCTTACCAGTGGGTCCTTTTGGAACAGAGTATCTGGAGCTTGATGCAGTTGGGAGGGGCTCAATGACATCTCCTAGTTGCTCTTGCTCACTGTCTTGCTCAGAGCCAGAGGAATCTGTGTCATCCCTTGATACATCTATTACATGAAAATAACACAAGAACCATTAGTGTACAATCACAATAAAAATGCCACAGCCATCAACATACATTACTCAAAAACCAACATCCTAGAATGAAGCTTAATCTGACAAAATAATCTATTACAAGATCAACTTAAATTCTCCACTTGGCTGTGACTGAGTGCCTGGTAGATGCTCTGACCTGGTGGTGGTAGACTGGGTCCTTGTGAAGTCTGACCACACTGACTCTGACTAGTCTCAGGTAGGGAGCTGATCTGGGGTTCAGTGGTGATGCAAGGGCTGGGGTCTACTTGCACCTCATCTGGCGTTTTAAGCTTCTTTAAAAAGAAGTCAGATATTTCTCCCTTTCTTTTCATGCTTAACTAACCCTATGCAAAAATAAGACGTTCAGGCACAAGTACATTTTGCATTTCACTTGTCCATGAACATAAGTCATTTGTCCGGGTAAAGATCATTTTATAATTAGGTAAATCCCTTTGACTTTCGTATATGTGCTGTAATAATATACATATATAATAGGTAAAAATTCAGGTGTTACGTTTAGACCATTTCTGATATTTAACTACGCAGGCTACATTGAAACAATAGAAATGCTGCAAATAGTAGAGCTGCCGACGCTAGCTAACGTCTGTAATGTTACCGAGCTGCCGACGCTAGCTAACGTCTGTTATGGTACCGAGCTGCCGACGCTAGCTAACGTCTGTAATGGTACTGAGCTGTTGACGCTAGCTAACGTCTCTAATGGCACAGAGCTGCCGACTCTAGCTAACGTCTGTAATGGCACAGAGCTGCCGACGCTAGCTAACGTCTGTAATGGTACTGAGCTGCCGACGCTAGGTAACGCCGACACTTGCCACACATTTTCTTGGTTGCCAATAAAAAACAGAGGTTTGGGTGGCTAACAATCGCATTCGCCACAGCAGCCGGTTTAAACAGAGCGACTATAGGATGAGACTGAGTTAATGATAATGCTAACAAACCATCTACTTGCAGATCAACAAGCTAATGTGAACAAACCATGCAGAGAGAGAGCTAATGCTTAAAAACAAGCTACGGTTAAAGTAACCATCAAATGTTTACAAACAAGCTAGCAACTAAGAAAAGTCTACGCTAAAAACGAGCTAATGACACACGCGCACAAGCATGGGTGGTACTCACTGCTGCTCGATATGCTAGCTGTGCTAGCAACACTGTTGGCTCCGCTGGAGCGGCGGGAGGAGGACCCTTTACGGCCCGCCTTTTTCCTTTGTAGGTCTTCTTGAGACATCTCTGAGAGAGACACAGGCAGAGGGGGGTGTCAATACCATACAGATAGAAGTAAAGAGAGACAAGACAGGAAATCAAAGCAAGTCCTCACAAGATTGCCAAATTGCATGAGGATGCAAATATGTGTACGCAAACGCAGTCAACATAAAGACCTGACAGATACTCAAGGTGCCATAACAGCTTGAAGCTGATCTTTATTAGTGAATTGGTTAAATCTCCTGCTATAGGTGAATTACAAAGCAACGGCATTGGTATCATGCAGGCTCTAGTCTTGTGCAAGCGCCTTTTTTAAGGGAATGGAATGGTATTGAAGCTATTTCATTTAGGTGCAATCCTGCGAGTGAAAAACACATTTGTGTGCCATCAATGCAGACAATCGCATTAGGAAATCTTAAAATAAATTCAAAGAATGTATACCATTCTGATCTTGCAGCACCATGTCATTAACCAAATTATAATTAATAACTTTTAATTGTAAAGGGTTTTACATTATTCCCCTGCAATTCTCAAACTGACGTTTGCAAAAAACGTAATGCGACACAAATATTCTGCTTGGATGTAAGAGCATGTCCACGATGGGTTACTAGTGATATGAGGATAAGAATAGGTACATATGATACTCTGCGGAGAAAAATTATACCGCTCAGATAGGAAGTTATCTGGAAATTAAAGGGAGGAGACTGAGAGAAACTCCAGGTTTATTGAAGAAAAACTGCTCCCGACCAGGTTAGGTTCACAGACTCAGTTACCATAGTAACTGACTCTGACGTTAAGTTACCTCCCTTTCTGAAACAGACAACCCAGAGTTTTCCTTATCTCAGGGTTAACTTACCCTCGAGTTTTCACTAAACCTGCTTCTTGAAACGGACCCCAGGACATATATTTATTTGTTTTTATTTAACCACTATTTAAGGGATAAATAATTTGAGAACAAAGGCCGACCTGGGGTTTGACCTCAGGACATTATACATTTAAAGCATGCACTCTACCACACCAACTCTTCCACATCCATGAGCTCTTACATAGGCGCTTAGATGTTACTTCTGTAGAGTGTCAGGGTGTCAGTGTGTGATAAAGAGACCATCGTGCTATGGAATCAAGACTTGTGTTGCCATATGCCATGGTGATGTACATTATGTCGACGCCCAAATACTGAGAAAAGACATATATTTAAATTAGGTGAACAGTTATAGTCCAACTTAGGATTCCCTAGCTGTTACATGTGGTTTTGAATGCCAATGGTTAATAAACAGCATGATTATTATTGCAACAAAAAGCACACTTGGTTCCATCAGCATAACACTATTCTCCGCATTACAAGATACCAACTCAACAGTCTCTCTAACCAGAAAATATGGCAAGTGAGAGCCAACTATATGAATATGTCTGGCTCCAGGACATAAACCATAACAGCAAGGTCCACCTTAAAAGTATTGCCTTTTCAACAGATACAGAGCTTCACAGAATTGACATTATTTATAGATTTCTTCAAATAAAGATGGATAAAAAAGTTATAAACAACCCCGTTTCTGGTGTCGCCGTCATATTTACAGCAGTGGTTGGTAGGCATGAGTCTACTGGCTGAGCCAAGATCCAACCCTTCAGTGTGTTTGTTACTGACAGCTTGGAGGAGGAGTTACTGACAGCTTGGAGGAGGAGTTACTGACAGCTTGGAGGAGGAGTTACTGACAGCTTGCGGAGGAGTTACTGACAGCTTGGAGGAGGAGGAGTTACTGACAGCTTGGAGGAGGAGTTACTGTCAGCTTGGAGGAGGGGTTACTGTTTTTGATGTACTGTTAAAAACGTATGCTGTCTTTAGAATCTTTACAACCATTTTATTTGACAAATATCAATAAATACAAACTTGCTTTAAGTATGTTTTGTAATAACATGCAATGGAAGTCATTTTCTTAAGAATATGCTGTAACGGAAAGCTCCATTTTAAATGTGAATATCAATAAATACAAATAACAGAAAGCTGTTCAAATATAAATATATACAAATGATAGAAAGCTGTTCAAATATCAATAAATACAAATAACAGGAAGGTGTTCAATAAAACACCTAAACTTGCTTAAAGTATGTTTTCATAAGACTGATTTAAACTAAGGTGCCGAGTTGTTAACTTTCGAACGGATCAATTTAAACCAACCAATTAAGGATGTTGAGGGCTAGCCAGCCCATCTAGCAACGAAAGCGTAAAAAAGAGACTTGCACTTATTGCTCACTGTGACCAACTCCACACGGAGGCAAGTAAACGGATGATAAAATTGTGTTCCCTTCCCTCGTCAACGGCCCAACAGCCTGCGGCCCACCGGGAAAACTCCCGATTGACACTCCGGGCATGGCTGTGTGTAGTTGTAATTGTAGTAATACAAGCATGTGCCAATACATTATTAAATTACAACTCCTAAATTCCCTTCCATCCATCACCTCATGCACATATGCCACTTTATACTGCCACTTGACACTTTAAAATAGCTACCACAGACAATTATTTATATGATCACTGCCGCTACCTTGGATTTTTATTTAATTTTTTACTATTGTATTGTAATTATATGCTATATGATGTATATTTCTTAGATAAATCTAAATTAAAAAATAAATAAATTAATTTTTTATTGTATTGCAATGTTGGGGAGGGCGAGATCTAACCATTTCATTGCGTAACTTGTTATTGTAATGACAAATAAACACCATTGAACCTTGAAATGAAGAACTTCATTTAAATAACAATGTACAAGGCCTCAATATGAACTAGGCCTATTTGTGCAAAACAAATTAACAACACTACTTGCAAGACTGTCTTTGTATGCAAACCAAATTAAATAACAAGAATAAACAAATGTAACTTTAGAAGAATTTGCACAATAATACATTTAATTATAAAATTATGTCAGACTAAATAAATTCGCCAGCTTTTCTGATACTCTTTTGCACGTATCAGTGTATATTTGCGGTAGGTCTGTATCCGTGAAATACTAGCGACTTGGCAGCTGATATTTCTAGTCAACTGCAGCTTTTTAAACCTGGGATTTTCTACTGGCAGCAGTTATACAAGCTGTAAAACTCACAACTTTACATTGTAGAAAAGTGTCATTTATTCAGTGTTACATAAAAAGATATAATGAAATATTAAATAAAATGTGACGGGTGTACTCACTTTTGTGAGATACTGTACCTTATATGACTCTGGACATGGTCAAACTATCTATATACTGTATATGTCTCTGGACACGATCAAACTATCTATATACTCTGTATATGACTTTGGACATGGTCAAACTATCTATATACTGTTTATGACTCTGGACTTGGTCAAACTATCTATATACTGTATATGACTCTGGACATGGTCAGACTATCTATATACTGTATATGACTCAGGACATGGTCAAACTATCTATATACTGTATATCACTCAGGACATGGTCAAACTATCTATATACTGTATTAAGGAAGTGACTTCATGATAGATTTTTGTGTGTAATGTATGTTAAGTGTGTTTAGTGTTTTGCAAATCACTGTGTGTAGAGTTTTGCAACAAGTGTGAGGTTGACAATGTGCTTATAGTTGTGCAAATATGGGCTGATGTTTTGCTTCTTGAGTGTAAGGTTTTGCTAATAGTGTACTACTTTTAATTTTAGTGTGTAAGCAATCCAGTGAGTCGGTACTGTCATCCTCTTAATTAATTTGACTCTATTGACACCCTACTGAGTCTCTACTATATGGCCTTGTCCTGTCTGTCATTTAAATCACTGTGTACATTGAAGAACCTCATAAAATAACAGCAACTGTATTGACAGTCACATTGTGTCTAAAATAACAGCAACTGTATCTGACCACATGTGTCTTGTCCGTTGCTGCCCTCTCCTGGTCCTTGTGTGTATGTTTTTGTATATATTTTTTCGTTCCTCACAATCAGTGGTCATTCAAAACACCTGTGTTTCTGTTGTAAGTAAAACTTTTATTAGCATTTATAATTAAGAGTAAAGTATGCTCAAGAGAAGCTCTGCATCTGCGTCCTCCCATCAACCATTTAGGACAGCAACAATGAACACTCGTCTTTAAGCCTTAACTTTTTTACTCAAAGCAGCATTGGTTGCAACATGATAATTTCTTTATCTTGACTGTTTGTACCTTATTCCTTTGCCCAAACAATTTGTGAATTGTACATGTATTGTGTAATCATCCATATTCATATGACATTTATATTCCACATTACAACACATGTGTGGATGTTTCACTGTTTCATGTTTACACCTGCATATATTTTGTATTTTAATGTTTGAAATTCATTCACTCCGTCTTACTTTATTACACTGGTTCATAGTACGAGTTTCTCTTTAACATTTCCATTGGGGAACCATATGACAGGAAACAGTAAGTGTTTTCAAGTGCTACATATTTATTTTTTTCACATTTGAAAACCAAAATGTGTCATTGACCTACGTATGTCCTTGGGTGTGTCAATCAATCTTCTTTTTTAAAAGGCTAAAACCTCACAGAGCACGCATCAACGAGTTGATACACAGTGGCTAGGAAAAACTCCCTGATGGGTCAAATTTAGGAAACCTAGAGAGGAACCAATCTCTGTGGGTTGGCCAGTCCTCTTCTGGCTGTGTTGTGTGTGTGTGAGAGTGTGTGTGTGTGCATGTAAGTGCAGTAAGTATATGTTAATAGACATATCTCACTCAGGGAAAGTTGTCATGTAGGTTATGGAGCAGCAGGGCTCCACTAGGCTTCTGGCAGCAGACCAGAACGTGTCCTTGCACCCTGTAGCATGGTGCTCGTAACTGAGGGGGAGTGTGGCTGCCATGATGCCCAGTGGAACTAGGAGGCCCAGGGTGAGACAACCTACTGCTTTCACGCCTCTGACCACATGTGTCGCGAGGCTAGGTTTCACCTTCAGTACCTCCACTGGCTGCTCCATCTCGACACATCGGTCGCTCTGCTCCTCCACCTCCTCCTCAGATGGATTCCCTTGGGGTTGGAAGTAAAAAACACATTTAGCAACAGCGTCCCTTCATCAGCTTGTGTGTGTGTTTGTGACAAAGCTCCCTGCCTCCTAGCTAAGCCAGTCCTAACCCTCTCCTCCTCCTGCCAGAACAAGAGACGAAAAAACTGTTTTGTTTCACACTATCAACTTGTCAATGGTCTTAAACCCAAAGGTTGAACTTTTGTTATATTAATGGTCAATTAGCTTTGCTATATTATGTGGAATCTGGTTTTATTTCTCAAGTATAATGCATACGGCTCCTTCCTGTGTCTATATGTGTTCCTTCCTGGTTACCCACCAGGTTTTGGGTGTATGTCTTGAGGTTGGACAGAGCCTCATCCTTCTCGGACAATTGGCATCTCATCTCCTCCAGCTCGTTCTCAAGCTGCCCTGCATCCAAAATTGTGCGTTTCATCCTAAAAAACATACAAACATAATGACAGACTGATTGAACATGCCTTTTAACCTGATTATGCGGGACAGCGTGTGCTAATGGTCATCCTGGACTATACAACAAGGCTGATCAACTCAGTGTGTCTGGTTTTTAATGTTATTCCAAAACGTTAGTTGCTTTAATGTTACCAGTCCAGTCAGTTCAAAAAACAATGACAACCACACAATCTGTTACCTTTGGTTTTGGATGCACATGGCCGTGTTCTCTGCACGTAGCACTGTGTAGCACTCATCAGCTACCTCCAGTGCTTTTTGAAGCTCCAAGACGGATTCCTTCAGTTTGTGCTGTGAGAACATCAACTCCTCTGATGTCCTACAAACAGAGACGCCATGCGCGCACAAAGACCAAATTGTGAAAATGTAGAAAGAGCAGCGTACCTCCTACTATAACAGGATATTATGAGTTGTTCCCAGTTGTCTGGGTGAGAGTCATTTACATGTCTCCAAAGTTGATGACGCCCTCCTCTGACAGGTACAACCTGAAAGACTCCTCATTCTGCACCACATAACCACAACAACAACCCTTGTTTCAGTAAAGGTATCTCTTAACAATCAAGAAAAACTGTAATAAAATGTACCAATATGGAAGATATTACCTCAAATAGAAAATCGTTGGTCCCTTGCATTCTCAAGTAGTAAGTAGTAACAAGTAGTAGAAGTAGTAGTAGTAGTGAGTAGTAACAAACAAGGACCCAGTATATATAGGTTGAGGAGCATTTATGACACAACAGAAGAAACATTCTGATAATGTCATCTTATCAAATGCCAGGAAGCCCTCACCAACGGCTAACAAGCTAGCTCGCTGCTTTTTTAACAGTCAAAACGCAAATAAATGTGTTTTACCTAGAACTATTTTGTTCACATTTGTTTTTATCTAGCCAGCTGGTTACCAGTATAACAATATTGTTGTTGCTCATTACGATTAACTAGCTTGTCTAATATAACGTTTACTTTACTAATAGCTCAGGATCGCAAACAGGCTAGCTAACGCTGCTAGATGCTATTTAGCTAATGGACATTTAGTTTAGTCATCAGCTAATCACTGTACCTTTGTAGATTTAAGCATTTGATGACTTAATAAGACTATTTTATCTAGCTTACTGTTCCTTAAACGTTCCTAAACAAATAGCACTTCTGGTCACTCTGACTGGATCCCTTCTTCTCCAAAGCCCCACTGCCACCATGGCTAACTGAATCTGACAGTCCCACAGCGGCTCCAGAAGTTATTCACATGAGCTGGTGGTGAATCATTATTACTGTAGGTAATATAGTATAATATAATATGTTAATATATTTATAGTGGTTTACCCGGCTTCGTGTACAGCCATCACTTAATGTTCAAATGCATGACCTCTAAGACAGCACAAGTGCCTTTAAATAACTGAGCGTGCCCAAGACACAAGCTCTGTTTTTCTTCAGCTTATCGGTATTAACTATATTGAAATCTGCATTTCGATAAGAAATTGGTCGCGGTTGATTCCTTATCGTATTTCTCGAAGATTATCACGGCCAAGAACCGTTGCTTGGCTCTCTCTGTCCCCCATGACAGTTGCACATCTGGGTCCTGTTCAGTAATGGGCTGGTAAACTCCCCAGCGTGACCGAGTAGCGCCCTCCTCTTGGAGTAAATTAGGATGGAGGGCTTCTCTGCACTTATGCGGGCTGGTCCCCTTGGAGTGCAGATTGTTTAAGAGTTGTGGTATATTAGCACATATATCACGGGTATGACAACCCCTTTTTGCCGCACCAGTTACTTTGGTTAACATTTTTGTAACTACTATAAGGCATCTCAAATAGTTCTTTTGTTTTGTAGTAAATCTACCTGACTGAAATAGCAGACACCTAACCATTCCTTAAAATCTAGTCCTAAAATCTATGAATGGCCACATGTACGGATGCGTTTATTTCTCTATACAATAGTTCGTAATGAACTACAACATAAGCAAACACTTACAATTACATGTATTTTTTACATTTGCATTTCTATGTTTTGGTTGCCACAGATGCCAGCCAGTGTTTTGTTTGTTTAAATTTCTACTTGTTACCCGGGCAGGTACGCAGAACCCATTAGCAGACACGGAGACTGAGGATAGTGTCCAAACACGTTGGTGGTGTCCATCAGACCTCTCAGAGGAGAGATCTAAAGGACATCATTGTGACTAGGGAGGTATGGTGCATATGATCAGAAGATTAAAGGCACATCGAAATGGTTTCAGAATCTGTATCGTCTTGTCTTATTGGCTGTGAATCATCGTCAATCACATTAAACTAATGTACTTGATCAGATCGAATCATGCATGAGTGAAATGGAACAGGAAAATGTTTTTTAATGTAATCATTTCTCTGCTTTTGTATAGAAAACTTAAAGATGAAAGTAGATGTGGAAACCACATGAGCCATGAGGTTCAACCACATTTCTCTTGCCACTCGAGTCGTGTTTTTGATGGAAACGTAAGCTTGAAGTGCTTTTTTCTGAGTATCTAATAATATATAGCCTAATAATAAAAACAACGGGAAAAGAGGCACCGTGACCAGTTACCATTGGTAATGTTTCTGGTGTTGCTGTGACTATTACTTTACACACAGCTCGTGTTAAAATAATAAATGGTTTTCAACGTTCCTGCCTATTACTCGTTTATAGACGCTACACGTTAATAAAGAACACACTGTAGAGATCTGCGGGTACACTGCAACAACTGAAACTTACACCTTAACACCTTTAATACAATACATACAGTACAGGGCTTTCAAGTTTTGAACTGAGTTCAGAGTGAGATTTTTGGCGATGATCTGAAAAATGACACATACATTCGTACAAATAAAACAATATTTATTTAATTCAGCATTTCTTAGTGCAGGTTTGTGTGTGTGTGTGTGCGCGCATGCGTGCGTAAGAGGGAGATAATGGTTAGTGTTGTTTATTGTAGGGGTTGGTAGCAAGTTTTGAGGCCTTTAGCACCAGGGTTGGTGGTTCCCATTTGAAACACTGTGGTTCCAGGCCAGCCATTTTCACTGTCATGATGGATGACAGAGTTCCAGTGCCAAGCTGTACTTGGTTTTGTTTAGTCCAACCATGGAGAAAACCCTCTCAGCATTTGCATTTGAACGAGGGAGCACTAACACTAATGCAGCTATTTTTAATGTCACAACTCTAAACCTATACTACTTTTATTTATTAATATTTTTTTTTGTTTAGTTTCCATAAGTTGGGTTTCTTTTTAATGTAAGCCAGGGCAAGGTCAGTCATCGGCGGCTTTACGCATGCACGCTTCATTTGTAGTCTAGCCGTGGAAGGGTGAACATCTCCTGCTCTGACTGCAGATGGGAGGCTCAGGCTTCTGATTGCTTTGGCACGGGGGTGGGGAACACGGTAGCACCCGCTGCTCGTAGAGAAGAGTATCAGAGTAAGAGCTATACGAGCATACGTGCTTTCATATCAGTCTCCAAAAGTCTAAAAAAATCTTCAATAAAAAAACAGAAAAACTTGCTACATATAGCGACAAAGCCGCTAAGTCTGCAACACTGATCTGAATCAATGTGCCGACCGAGCCCCTAGTGTCGTCGGAATACCTAAATCTTACCCGGATACGGTAATGCTATTTTCTGATTGGCTGTCCGGTAGCTATATGCATTTATTTGATTGGCTGGTGCGAGACAGGTCCTCCTGGACTCTATGGGAACTCACTTGAGTCCTCTACCTGTTCCACTGTTAAAAAAATAACGGCGCAACTTGTGCGCGATTTCCTGGAAATTTCTCTGCATGAGAAATACAATGTGTAGCGTGAGCGTGTGAACGGGTTGAAATGCGTGGGCGTGAGACTTGAGAGCCCTGCATACATATCCAAGTCACATGCCAATTCTATAAGTCTTATAACAAATTAGAACATAAACATGCATAGGCTTCTATTTTAACAGCTCGCAACCGACACATGCATACAAACATTTGCAGTTGTACACAGTATGTGCCAGCATTGATGACGGACTCCAATATACTGGTTAGTACTATGGCCAGTTAGTGGAGAATATTAATTTTGACTTCCAGTTAGTTGTAAACTACAAGAGTCCATGGACTAAATGCAAGAATAAACGCATGAATAAAAGCAATGTGTGTGGATTAAAACCATAGAGGATTCAGCACCGCGTGAGTATGATGAAACTCTTGAGGAGGCGCCGTGATCAACTTGATGGAACTTATGACCAGGATAGATCAAACTTGTGTTGGAAATTTAGTTAACCTTCTCACCGTATGTGTAAATGATTGTATCATTTCAGTAGTCCTAGCACCTAGCCTGATAAATGCAGGCACGTGCAGAGGGGCTTGAGCACCTGCCCTTTTGCCCCTTGAATGCCCAAAGTGCCCTTTTGTCAAAGCAAAATTTCCTAATTTTTTAAAAAGTAACATTCCCTTTTGTGAATGCCTGCCAATGCCCAATCCAAATATTAGTAACATTTATGAATAATAATTTCGCCGTAAATAAAATGATCCACCTGACGACGACGACCTCATCATAACGGGATGATTCCTCACACGCATTTCTTTTATTAGGATATTTTCAACACACGGCATCTGGTAAGTGCTGTTTCATTCTCAGCAAAGTGATTTTGATGTTTATTTACTTATTATTATTATTTTACAAGAACGATGTGATGTGAAGAGAGCATGCAGATATGTTGTTTATTAGGGCTGTAACAATACACCAAACCCACGATTCGGTTCGTATCACGATTTTTGACCCACGATGCGATACAAACCTCAATATGGGATGGGGGGACAATGTCACCACCGGGCTCAGGCAGGTAATAGGACACAGTCGCAGAGACGATAATTAAACTAATAATTTATTGACATCACAAAAAACTGAAAACTACACACACTTGTGTGGCAAAACAACACCGGCACGAGGGCCAAACAAAACACAACACTGAACAGAAAATAGACACTAGGAACAGGTACGGGTACGGGAAACGAGAAAGAATCACACTTACTGGGTAACAGCCACGCGACAGGAGACAATGAACCAACGAACACAAGAGACACTGGGGAGCTTAAATACAGAGGGATAACGAGGACTAAACGACCACAGGTGTGCAGGACTGGAAAATGAGTGACAAGACTAACTACAGGAAACAACCACCAGAGGGAGACAGAACAAGCACACAGAACAGGAACACATAACAAACCCATACAGACAAAACAGTTCAAAAGATATTTTGAGGAAAAAAAATATGTTTTTATTAAATAACATTTGAAAAACCTGTATAAACTGAACACCAAATAAAAATATTAACTATGCAAATTGTCACCAATCCTGTTTGTAATATTCATGGACAGGATATCAAGGCGTAGTCATGGGGGGGAGGGGTTCCCGTTCGGTGGGCTGATGGTCACATCACTGCTTTTTGCGGATGATGTGGTCCTGATGGCCTCATCGGTCGGTGACCTTCAGCACTCACTGGATCGGTTCGCAGCCGAGTGTGAAGCGGCTGGGATGAGGGTTAGCACCTCTAAATCTGAGGCCATGACTCTCAGCAGGAAACCCGTGGAGTGCCTACTCCGGGTAGGGAATGAGTCCTTACTCCAAGTGAAGGAGTTCAAGTACCTCGGGGTCTTGTTCGCGAGTGAGGGAACAATGGAGCGGGAGATTGGTCGGCGGATCGGAGCAGCGGGGGCGGTGTTGCATTCGCTTCACCGCACCGTTGTGACGAAAAGAGAGCTGAGCCGAAAGGCAAAGCTCTCGATCTACCGGTCAATCTTTGTTCCTACCCTCACCTATGGTCATGAAAGCTGGGTCATGACCGAAAGAACGAGATCGCGGGTACAAGCGGCCGAAATGGGTTTTCTCAGAAAGGTGGCTGGCCTCTCCCTTAGGGATAGGGTGAGAACCTCAGTCATCCGAGAGGAACTCGGAGTAGAGCCGCTGCTCCTTTGCATAGAAAGGAGCCAGTTGAGGTGGTTCGGGCATCTTGTACGAATGCCACCTGGGCGCCTCCCTAGAGAGGTGTTCCAGGCACGTCCAGCTGGGAGGAGACCTCGGGGAAGACCCAGGACTAGGTGGAGAGATTATATCTCCACACTGGCCTGGGAACGCCTCGGGATTCCCCAGTCAGAGCTGGCTAATGTTGCCCGGGAAAGGGAAGTTTGGGGTCCCCTGCTAGAGCTGCTACCACCGCGACCCGACCCCGGATAAGCGGTTGAAGATGAGAGATGAGAGACTATGCAAATTATTAACAATATACCTAAGTAAAATAAATTATATAGCCAAAGCTATAACACTTATGTTTTATTTGTAATAAAATACTGTTGAAAAACAAACAGAACTAAAGTCCATAGTGGAGATGATTCGAGCATGTTGAAAATTTTTCTTCAATCAATCTTACATTTACAAAGAAAATTAAATGGTTACTGTTGTTTCACACTGAGGTAACTGAGGCTTACTGTCTGTTCTGTAAACCACAAATCAAGTAAGTAAACATTAAACAAATAAACAACTACTTTCTCTTAAGAAAACCAAACTCGTTGTGGATTTGATGTAAGGGAGTTGAAAATTATTTTTCAGAAACACCATCATGTCCACATTATCTGGTGAGAGGCTTGCTCTCTGTGCTGTGACAATGTCCCCTGCAGTGGAAAACACTCTCACTGGGGACAGATGTGGCTGGGATTCCAAGGTACATTTTAGCCAACTTGGCTAAATGGGGGAACTGGTTCTGGTTGTCCTTCCACCACATAAGTGGATTTGACTCCAATGAGAGGCTATGCACTGCTCTGTAATACTGCACCTCCTCATCCACCACTGCAGACAAAAGCTTGGATGATGACAATGCCTGTTCCACTGGAAAGAAGTCTCCAAACAGTTCAGCCATCATTGGTGCTCTTTTGGCTGGAGGAGGACAGTTACTGCAGCTTGAGTCTATCTCTGATTGCTCTTCCGTTGAAGTCTGGGCCTAACAGACAAAATCCATTACACAATTGCATTTTGCTTTTTTTTGCTTCAGCTCTCTTTTTTGCTCTAATTTTGGTATTCTGTCAGTATTCTGTCACTATAGCTTTGCGCCGCCATCTTTCCGACCGACTGAAGTTACATAAATTACAGTAATTGGGTACCATCCTAATATTGAATACACTGAATGCTGGCACCATCCTAATAGTGAATACACTGTATGCTGGCACCATTCTAATATTGAATACACTGTATGCTGGCACCATCCTAATATTGAATACACCGTATGCTGGCACCATCCTGATATTGAATACACCATATGCTGGCACCATCCTAATAGTGAATATATAAATGCTGGAATCATCCTATTATTTAATAGAATGTATGCTGGCACCATCCTAATGGTGAATACACTGTATGCTGGCACCATTCTAATATTAAATACACTGTATGCTGGCACCATTCTAATAGTGAATACACCGTATGCTGGCACCATCCTAATATTGAATACACCATATGCTGGCACCATCCTAATGGTGAATACATAAATGCTGGAATCATCCTATTATTTAATAGAATGTATGCTGGCACCATCCTAATGGTGAATACACCGTATGCTGGCACCATCCTAATATTCAATACACCTTATGCTGGCACCACCCTAATATTGATTACACTGTACGCTGGCACCATCCTAATGGTGAATACACCGTATGCTGGCACAATCCTAATGGCGAATACACCGTATGCTGGCACCATCCTAATGGTGAATACACTGTATGCTGGCACCATCCAAATGGTGAATACACCGTATGCTGGCACCATCCTAATGGTGAATACACCGTATGCTGGCACCATCCTAATGGTGATTACACTGTATGCTGGCACCATCCTAATATTTAATACACCGTATGCTGGCACCATCCTAATGATGAATACACTGTATGCTGGCACCATCCTAATGGTGAATACACTAAATGCTGGCATAATCCTAAAATTGAATACACTGTATGCTGGCACCAATCTAATGGTGAATATACACTGTATGCTGGCACCATTCTAAAAATCGAATACACCGTATAATGGCATCATCCTATTATTGAATACACCGTATGCTGGCACCATTCTAATAGTGAATACACCGTATGCTGGCACCATCCTAATATTGAATACACCATATGCTGGCACCATCCTAATGGTGAATACATAAATGCTGGAATCATCCTATTATTTAATAGAATGTATGCTGGCACCATCCTAATGGTGAATACACCGTATGCTGGCACCATCCTAATATTCAATACACCTTATGCTGGCACCACCCTAATATTGATTACACTGTACGCTGGCACCATTGGCACCATCCTAATGGTGAATACACTGTATGCTGGCACCATCCAAATGGTGAATACACCGTATGCTGGCACCATCCTAATGGTGAATACACCGTATGCTGGCACCATCCTAATAGTGAATACACTGTATGCTGGCACCATCCTAATAGTGAATACACTGTATGCTGGCACCATCCTAATGGTGAATACACTTTATGCTGGCACCATCCTAATGGTGAATACACTGTATGCTGGCACCATCCTAATGGTGAATACACTGTATGCTGGCACCATCCTAATGGTGAATACACTGTATGCTGGCACCATCCAAATGGTGAATACACCGTATGCTGGCACAATCCTAATGGTGAATACACCGTATGCTGGCACCATCCTAATGGTGAATACACTGTATGCTGGCACCATCCTAATGGTGATTACACTGTATGCTGGCACCATCCTAATGGTGAATACACTAAATGCTGGCATAATCCTAAAATTGAATACACTGTATGCTGGCACCAATCTAATGGTGAATATACACTGTATGCTGGCACCATTCTAAAAATCGAATACACCGTATAATGGCATCATCCTATTATTGAATACACCGTATGCTGGCAGCGTCCAAATGGTGAATACACCGTATGCTGGCACAATCCTAATGGCGAATACACCGTATGCTGGCACCATCCTAATGGTGAATACACTGTATGCTGGCACCATCCAAATGGTGAATACATAAATGCTGGAATCATCCTATTATTTAATAGAATGTATGCTGGCACCATCCTAATGGTGAATACACCGTATGCTGGCACCATCCTAATATTCAATACACCTTATGCTGGCACCACCCTAATATTGATTACACTGTACGCTGGCACCATCCTAATGGTGAATACACCGTATGCTGGCACAATCCTAATGGCGAATACACCGTATGCTGGCACCATCCTAATGGTGAATACACTGTATGCTGGCACCATCCAAATGGTGAATACACCGTATGCTGGCACCATCCTAATGGTGAATGGCACCATCCTAATAGTGAATACACTGTATGCTGGCACCATCCTAATAGTGAATACACTGTATGCTGGCACCATCCTAATGGTGAATACACTTTATGCTGGCACCATCCTAATGGTGAATACACTGTATGCTGGCACCATCCTAATGGTGAATACACCGTATAATGGCATCATCCTATTATTGAATACACCGTATGCTGGCAGCGTCCAAATGGTGAATACACCGTATGCTGGCACAATCCTAATGGCGAATACACCGTATGCTGGCACCATCCTAATGGTGAATACACTGTATGCTGGCACCATCCAAATGGTGAATACACCGTATGCTGGCACAATCCTAATAGTGAATACACCGTATGCTGGCACCATCCTGATGGTGAATACACCGTATGCTGGCACCATCATAATGGTGATTACACTGTATGCTGGCACCATCCTAATATTTTATACACCGTATGCTGGCACCATCCTAATGGTGAATACACTGTATGCTGGCACCAATCTAATGGTGAATACACTGTATGCTGGCACCAATCTAATGGTGAATACACTGTATGCTGGCACCATCCTAATGGTGAATACACTAAATGCTGGCATAATCCTAAAATTGAATACACTGTATGCTGGCACCAATCTAATGGTGAATATACACTGTATGCTGGCACCATTCTAAAATCGAATACACCGTATAATGGCATCATCCTATTATTGAATACACCGTATGCTGGCACCATCCGAAAATTGAATACACCGTATAATGGCATCATCCTATTATTGAATACACTGTATGCTGGCACCATCCTATTATTGAATACACCGTATGCTGGCACCTTCCTAATGGTCAATACACTGTATGCTGGCACCATCCTAATTTTTAATACACTGTATGCTGGCAGCGTCCAAATGGTGAATACACTGTATGCTGGCACCATCCTAATATTTAATACACCGTATGCTGGCACCATCCTAATAGTGAGTACACCGTATGCTGGCACCATCCTAATATTTAATACACCCTATGCTGACACCATCCTAATAGTGAGTACACCGTATGCTGGCACCATCCTATTGGTGAATACGCTGTATGCTGGCACCATCCTAATGGTGAATACACTAAATGCTGGCGCCATCCTAATAGTGAATACACTGTATGCTGGCACCATCCTAATGGTGAATACACTTTATGCTGGCACCATCCTAATGGTGAATACACTGTATGCTGGCACCATCCTAATGGTGAATACACTGTATGCTGGCACCATCCTAATGGTGAATACACTGTATGCTGGCACCATCCAAATGGTGAATACACCGTATGCTGGCACAATCCTAATAGTGAATACACCGTATGCTGGCACCATCCTAATGGTGAATACACCGTATGCTGGCACCATCCTAATGGTGATTACACTGTATGCTGGCACCATCCTAATATTTAATACACCGTATGCTGGCACCATCCTAATGATGAATACACTGTATGCTGGCACCATCCTAATGGTGAATACACTAAATGCTGGCATAATCCTAAAATTGAATACACTGTATGCTGGCACCAATCTAATGGTGAATATACACTGTATGCTGGCACCATTCTAAAAATCGAATACACCGTATAATGGCATCATCCTATTATTGAATACACCGTATGCTGGCAGCGTCCAAATGGTGAATACACCGTATGCTGGCACAATCCTAATGGCGAATACACCGTATGCTGGCACCATCCTAATGGTGAATACACTGTATGCTGGCACCATCCTAATGGTGATTACACTGTATGCTGGCACCATCCTAATGGTGAATACACTAAATGCTGGCATAATCCTAAAATTGAATACACTGTATGCTGGCACCAATCTAATGGTGAATATACACTGTATGCTGGCACCATTCTAAAATCGAATACACCGTATAATGGCATCATCCTATTATTGAATACACCGTATGCTGGCAGCGTCCAAATGGTGAATACACCGTATGCTGGCACAATCCTAATGGCGAATACACCGTATGCTGGCACCATCCTAATGGTGAATACACTGTATGCTGGCACCATCCAAATGGTGAATACATAAATGCTGGAATCATCCTATTATTTAATAGAATGTATGCTGGCACCATCCTAATGGTGAATACACCGTATGCTGGCACCATCCTAATATTCAATACACCTTATGCTGGCACCACCCTAATATTGATTACACTGTACGCTGGCACCATCCTAATGGTGAATACACCGTATGCTGGCACAATCCTAATGGCGAATACACCGTATGCTGGCACCATCCTAATGGTGAATACACTGTATGCTGGCACCATCCAAATGGTGAATACACCGTATGCTGGCACCATCCTAATGGTGAATACACCGTATGCTGGCACCATCCTAATGGTGATTACACTGTATGCTGGCACCATCCTAATATTTAATACACCGTATGCTGGCACCATCCTAATGATGAATACACTGTATGCTGGCACCATCCTAATGGTGAATACACTAAATGCTGGCATAATCCTAAAATTGAATACACTGTATGCTGGCACCAATCTAATGGTGAATATACACTGTATGCTGGCACCATTCTAAAATCGAATACACCGTATAATGGCATCATCCTATTATTGAATACACCGTATGCTGGCAGCGTCCAAATGGTGAATACACCGTATGCTGGCACAATCCTAATGGCGAATACACCGTATGCTGGCACCATCCTAATGGTGAATACACTGTATGCTGGCACCATCCTAATGGTGATTACACTGTATGCTGGCACCATCCTAATGGTGAATACACTAAATGCTGGCATAATCCTAAAATTGAATACACTGTATGCTGGCACCAATCTAATGGTGAATATACACTGTATGCTGGCACCATTCTAAAAATCGAATACACCGTATAATGGCATCATCCTATTATTGAATACACCGTATGCTGGCAGCGTCCAAATGGTGAATACACCGTATGCTGGCACAATCCTAATGGCGAATACACCGTATGCTGGCACCATCCTAATGGTGAATACACTGTATGCTGGCACCATCCAAATGGTGAATACATAAATGCTGGAATCATCCTATTATTTAATAGAATGTATGCTGGCACCATCCTAATGGTGAATACACCGTATGCTGGCACCATCCTAATATTCAATACACCTTATGCTGGCACCACCCTAATATTGATTACACTGTACGCTGGCACCATCCTAATGGTGAATACACCGTATGCTGGCACAATCCTAATGGCGAATACACCGTATGCTGGCACCATCCTAATGGTGAATACACTGTATGCTGGCACCATCCAAATGGTGAATACACCGTATGCTGGCACCATCCTAATGGTGAATACACCGTATGCTGGCACCATCCTAATAGTGAATACACTGTATGCTGGCACCATCCTAATAGTGAATACACTGTATGCTGGCACCATCCTAATGGTGAATACACTTTATGCTGGCACCATCCTAATGGTGAATACACTGTATGCTGGCACCATCCTAATGGTGAATACACCGTATAATGGCATCATCCTATTATTGAATACACCGTATGCTGGCAGCGTCCAAATGGTGAATACACCGTATGCTGGCACAATCCTAATGGCGAATACACCGTATGCTGGCACCATCCTAATGGTGAATACACTGTATGCTGGCACCATCCAAATGGTGAATACACCGTATGCTGGCACAATCCTAATAGTGAATACACCGTATGCTGGCACCATCCTGATGGTGAATACACCGTATGCTGGCACCATCCTAATGGTGATTACACTGTATGCTGGCACCATCCTAATATTTTATACACCGTATGCTGGCACCATCCTAATGGTGAATACACTGTATGCTGGCACCAATCTAATGGTGAATACACTGTATGCTGGCACCAATCTAATGGTGAATACACTGTATGCTGGCACCATCCTAATGGTGAATACACTAAATGCTGGCATAATCCTAAAATTGAATACACTGTATGCTGGCACCAATCTAATGGTGAATATACACTGTATGCTGGCACCATTCTAAAATCGAATACACCGTATAATGGCATCATCCTATTATTGAATACACCGTATGCTGGCACCATCCGAAAATTGAATACACCGTATAATGGCATCATCCTATTATTGAATACACTGTATGCTGGCACCATCCTATTATTGAATACACCGTATGCTGGCACCTTCCTAATGGTCAATACACTGTATGCTGGCACCATCCTAATTTTTAATACACTGTATGCTGGCAGCGTCCAAATGGTGAATACACTGTATGCTGGCACCATCCTAATATTTAATACACCGTATGCTGGCACCATCCTAATAGTGAGTACACCGTATGCTGGCACCATCCTAATATTTAATACACCCTATGCTGACACCATCCTAATAGTGAGTACACCGTATGCTGGCACCATCCTATTGGTGAATACGCTGTATGCTGGCACCATCCTAATGGTGAATACACTAAATGCTGGCGCCATCCTAATAGTGAATACACTGTATGCTGGCACCATCCTAATGGTGAATACACTTTATGCTGGCACCATCCTAATGGTGAATACACTGTATGCTGGCACCATCCTAATGGTGAATACACTGTATGCTGGCACCATCCTAATGGTGAATACACTGTATGCTGGCACCATCCAAATGGTGAATACACCGTATGCTGGCACAATCCTAATAGTGAATACACCGTATGCTGGCACCATCCTAATGGTGAATACACCGTATGCTGGCACCATCCTAATGGTGATTACACTGTATGCTGGCACCATCCTAATATTTAATACACCGTATGCTGGCACCATCCTAATGATGAATACACTGTATGCTGGCACCATCCTAATGGTGAATACACTAAATGCTGGCATAATCCTAAAATTGAATACACTGTATGCTGGCACCAATCTAATGGTGAATATACACTGTATGCTGGCACCATTCTAAAAATCGAATACACCGTATAATGGCATCATCCTATTATTGAATACACCGTATGCTGGCAGCGTCCAAATGGTGAATACACTGTATGCTGGCACAATCCTAATGGCGAATACACCGTATGCTGGCACCATCCTAATGGTGAATACACTGTATGCTGGCACCATCCAAATGGTGAATACACCGTATGCTGGCACAATCCTAATAGTGAATACACCGTATGCTGGCACCATCCTGATGGTGAATACACCGTATGCTGGCACCATCCTAATGGTGATTACACTGTATGCTGGCACCATCCTAATATTTTATACACCGTATGCTGGCACCATCCTAATGGTGAATACACTGTATGCTGGCACCAATCTAATGGTGAATACACTGTATGCTGGCACCAATCTAATGGTGAATACACTGTATGCTGGCACCATCCTAATGGTGAATACACTAAATGCTGGCATAATCCTAAAATTGAATACACTGTATGCTGGCACCAATCTAATGGTGAATATACACTGTATGCTGGCACCATTCTAAAATCGAATACACCGTATAATGGCATCATCCTATTATTGAATACACCGTATGCTGGCACCATCCGAAAATTGAATACACCGTATAATGGCATCATCCTATTATTGAATACACTGTATGCTGGCACCATCCTATTATTGAATACACCGTATGCTGGCACCTTCCTAATGGTCAATACACTGTATGCTGGCACCATCCTAATTTTTAATACACTGTATGCTGGCAGCGTCCAAATGGTGAATACACTGTATGCTGGCACCATCCTAATATTTAATACACCGTATGCTGGCACCATCCTAATAGTGAGTACACCGTATGCTGGCACCATCCTAATATTTAATACACCCTATGCTGGCACCATCCTAATAGTGAGTACACCGTATGCTGGCACCATCCTATTGGTGAATACGCTGTATGCTGGCACCATCCTAATGGTGAATACACTAAATGCTGGCGCCATCCTAATAGTGAATACACTGTATGCTGGCACCATCCTAATGGTGAATACACTTTATGCTGGCACCATCCTAATGGTGAATACACTGTATGCTGGCACAATCCTAATGGTGAATACACTGTATGCTGGCAGCACCCTAATAGTAAATACACCGTATGCTGGCACCATCCTAATATTGAATACACTATGCTGGCAACATCCTAATATTGAATACACTATGCTGGCACCATCCTAATAGTAAATACACCGTATGCTGGCACAATCCTAATATTGAATACACCGTATGCTGGCACCATCCTAATATTGAATACACTGTATGCTGGCACCATCCTAATATTGAATACACTGTATTCTGGCACCATCCTAATGGTGAATACACTTTATGCTGGCACCATCCTAATGGTGAATACACTTTATGCTGGCACCATCCTAATATTGAATACACCGTATGCTGTCAGCGTCCTAATGGTGAATACACTGTATGCTGGCACCATCCTAATATTGAATACACCGTATGCTGGCACCATCCTAATATTGAATACACTGTATGCTGGCACCATCCTAATATTGAATACACTGTATTCTGGCACCATCCTAATGGTGAATACACTGTATGCTGGCACCATCCTAATGGTGAATACACTTTATGCTGGCACCATCCTAATGGTGAATACACTTTATGCTGGCACCATCCTAATATTGAATACACCGTATGCTGTCAGCGTCCTAATGGTGAATACACTGTATGGTGGCACCATCCTAATATTTAATACACTGTATGCTGGCACCATCCTATTGGTGAATACACTGTATGCTGGCACCATCCTAATGGTGAATACCAGAGGTGGGACAAAGTCATTGTTATGCAAGTCACAAGTAAGTCTCAAGTCTTTGCACTCGAGTCCCGAGTCAAGTCGAGTCAAAGATGAGGCAAGTCCCGAGTCGAGTCACAAGTCAAAGCCAACAAGTCTCAAGTCGAGTCCAAAGTCCTACCATTTTAGTTTCGAGTCATTTCAAGTCATCTTACCACAGAAATAAAATGTATACAAATCATGTATGTCTGTAAGATTTGTATTTATTTAAACCTTTTTTTATACAATGACATTAATCAAATGCAGTAAAAAACAGAAAATTTAATTTCACAAAAAATGCTTGTATTTCAACAGCATATTGCACTAGAACAATGCACAGCAACTTCAGTCCTGTATTGTATTGACCTTAGGGCTGGACGATATGGCAAAATTTTATATCACGATATATTTCTTAATTTCGGTCGATACGATATAATTCTGATATCGATATGAACAATATAAGAGCCTCAGAAAAATTGCCATGAACACCCACAACGGATGTCTGTACCTACAATCTTCTGAAAAATACATTTGCCAAGTCTTTTGAGCCTCCTCCTATAAAACTAAATAATATTTTAGAAATAAAACGGTACAAGTAAATTAAAGTTCACCTTTTTTTTTGATTTTAACCTTTATACAAACAAGAAAAGTCAAATAACCAATTTGACTCTGAGACTGACCTTATTAATATATTTAACTTTAAACAATAACATAGGCTGATTATATTATTCTTTACACAAAACTTGTTGTATAAACATATCGTTTAACGTTAGTGAACATGTTAGACAATGAAGAGGTGAGTTCATGAGTTCGCTACGTGACCGTGGATTTAGAGAAGCTCATGAACGCGCATGTTGCTATCGGTTGCAACATGCGCAGAGAATGAGAGTGCTCAAAAGCGCATGTCCATCATGACGTCATGGGCCAGTCAACGCGGAAGATCCAAGCTACATGTTGGCTTTATGCGCTTTTGAGCCTCTCATTCTCCGGCACATTTAGATCACGCTGAAACCTGAAGTTTATCAGATCTCTTAAACTTGCCGTGTTGGAGATCAGCAAAAATATTGAAATATCGAAAATGTGTTTAGAAATCATATCACCGTTATTGATTTTTTTTAATTATTGTCCAATAATTAGTGCCCTAATTGACCTCATATTGCAAAACAGTTTAACTTTCAAATAGACATGGGTCCTTTTAGCCTGAACTTTTTTAAACATGTCATAAATAAAATCCTCACTCCTCAAAATGATCACTTCAGAAAAACTGAAACAACCTGATAATATAATTGGAATGACTCCATAGAGACGTGTGTGTGTGTGTGTGTGTGTGTGTGAGCGTGAGCAGCTCCGTCAGTAATTTCGACCCGCATGTTTTGCAAATTGCAACTCTTTTTTTGTCAACTACCTCGTAATTTTTATAGCCAAACGAAACTATCTTCGGTATCATTTTGCCAACTGGCGCGTTGTTGCTTGTGCTTCATTGGTTGTCTTGCAATGTGCCTGCTTAGATGCTGTCCAATCAAAACAACGTGGGACTACAGTGATTGGATGTCCAATCAAAACAACGTGGGACTACAGTGATTGGATGTCCGATCAAAACAACGTGGGACTACAGTGATTGGATGTCGTGCAGGCAGCGCGCGTGCTCTCTGCATGCATTTTTTTCACAGATGCAGATAAACTGAGAGCGGCGCGGCCGTGTGAACATTTTCTTCCCCAGTTTTCATGGGAAGTAGCAAGTCTTCTCGAGTAAAAAGGCGCAAGTCCAAGTGAAGTCACGAGTCATTGATGTTCAAGTCCAAGTCGAGTTGCAAGTCTTTGTAGATTTTGTCGAGTCGAGTCTGAAGTCATCAAATTCATGACTCGAGTCTGACTCGAGTCCAAGTCACATGACTCGAGTCCACACCTCTGGTGAATACACTAAATGCTGGCGCCATCCTAATAGTGAACACACTGTATGCTGGCACCATCCTAATGTTGAATACACTTTATGCTGGCACCATCCTATTGGTGAATACACTGTATGCTGGCACCATCCTAATGGGGAATACAGTGTTTGCTGGCACCATCCTAATTTTGAATACACTTTATGCTGGCACCATCCTAATAGCGAATACACCGTATGCTGGCACCATCCTAATAGTAAATACACCGTATGCTGGCACCATCCTAATATTGAATACACTATGCTGGCACCATCCTAATGGTGAATACACTGTATGCCGGCACCATCCTAATATTTAAGACACCGTATGCTGGCACCATCCTAATGGTGAATACACTGTATGCCGGCACCATCCTAATATTTAATACACCGTATGCTGGCACCATCCTAAAATTGAATACACTGTATGCTGGCACCAATCTAATGGTGAATACACTGTATGCTGGCACCATCCTAATGGTGAATACACTAAATGCTGGCATCATCCTAAAATTGAATACCCTGTATGCTGGCACCAATCTAATGGTGAATATACACTGTATGCTGGCACCATTCTAAAATCGAATACACCGTATAATGGCATCTTCCTATTATTGAATACACCGTATGCTGGCACCATCCGAAAATTGAATACACCGTAAAATGGCATCATCCTATTATTGATTACACTGTATGCTGGCACCATCCTATTATTGAATACACCGTATGCTGGCACCATCCTAATGGTCAATACACTGTATGCTGGCACCATCCTAATATTTAATACACTGTATGCTGGCAGCGTCCAAGTGTTGAATACACTGTATGCTGGCAACATCCTAATATTTAATACACTGTATGCTGGCACCATCATAATAGTGAATACACCGTATGCTGGCACCATCCTAATGGTGAATACACTGTATTCTGGCACCATCCTAATAGTGAATGCACGGTATGCTGGCACCATCCTATTGGTGAATACGCTGTATGCTGGCACCATCCTAATGGTGAATACACTAAATGCTGGCGCCATCCTAATAGTGAATACACTGTATGCTGGCACCATCCTAATGGTGAATACACTTTATGCTGGCACCATCCTAATGGTGAGTACACTGTATGCTGGCACAATCCTAATGGTGAATACACTGTATGCTGGCACCATCCTAATATTTAATACACTGTATGCTGGCACCATCCTATTGGTGAATACGATGTATGCTGGCACCATCCTAATGGTGAATACACTAAATGCTGGCGCCATCCTAATAGTGAATACACTGTATGCTGGCACCATCCTAATGTTGAATACACTTTATGCTGGCACCATCCTATTGGTGAATACACTGTATGCTGGCACCATCCTAATGGTGAATACAGTGTTTGCTGGCACCATCCTAATTTTGAATACACTTTATGCTGGCACCATCCTAATAGCGAATACACCGTATGCTGGCACCATCCTAATAGTAAATACACCGTATGCTGGCACCATCCTAATAATGAATACACCGTATGCTGGCACCATCCTAATATTGAATACACTGTATGCTGGCACCATCCTAATAGTAAATACACCGTATGCTGGCACCATCCTAATATTCAATACACCTTATGCTGGCACCACCCTAATATTGATTACACTGTACGCTGGCACCATCCTAATGGTGAAGACACCGTATGCTGGCCCAATCCTAATAGTAAATACACCTAATGCTGGCACCATCATATTGGTGAATACATTGTATGCTGCCACCATCCTAATGGTGAATACACCGTATGCTGGCACAATCCTAATGGCGAATACACCGTATGCTGGCACCATCCTAATGGTGAATACACCGTATGCTGGCACAATCGTAATGGTGAATACACTGTTTGCTGGCACCATCCTAATATTTATTACACCGTATGCTGGCAACATCCTAAAATTGAATACACTGTATGCTGGCACCAATCTAATGGTGAATACACTAAATGCTGGCATCATCCTAAAATCGAATACACTGTATGCTGGCACCAATCTAATGGTGAATATACACTGTATGCTGGCAGTGTCCTTATGGTGAATACACTGTATGCTGGCACCATCCTAATTGTGAATACACTTTATGCTGGCACCATCCTATTGGTGAATACACCGTATGCTGGCACCATCCTAATGGTGAATACGCTGTATGCTGGCACCATCCTAATGGTGAATACACTGTATGCTGGCAGCGTCCTAATGGTGAATACACCGTATGCTGGCACCATCCTAATATTTAATACACCGTATGCTAGCACCATCCTAATAGTGAATACACTGTATGCTGGCACCATCCTATTGGTGAATACACTGTATGCTGGCACCATCCTAACGGTGAATACACTAAATGCTGGCGCCATCCTAATTGTGAATACAATGTATGCTGACACCATCCAAATGTTAAATACACCTTATGCTGGCACCATCCTATTGGTGAATACACTGTATGCTGGCACCATCCTAATGGTGAATACACTGTATGCTGGCACCATCCTAATGTTGAATACACTTTATGCTGGCACCATCCTAATAGCGAATACACCGTATGCTGGCACCATCCTTATAGTAAATACACCGTTTGCTGGCACCATCCTAATATTGAATACACTATGCTGGCACCATCCTAATAGTTAATACACCGTATGCTGGCACCATCCTAATATTGAATACACTGTATGCTGGCACCATCCTAATATTGAATACACTGTATGCTGGCACCATCCTAATGGTGAATACACTGTTTGCTGGCACCATCCTAATATTGAATACACCGTATGCTGGCACCATCCTAATGGTGAATACACCGTATGCTGGCACCATCCTAATGGTGAATACGCTGTATGCTGGCACCATCCTAATGGTGAATACACTGTATGCTGGCAGCGTCCTAATGGTGAATACACTGTATGCTGGCACCATCCTAATGTTGAATACACTTTATGCTGGCACCATCCTAATAGCGAATACACCGTATGCTGGCACCATCCTTATAGTAAATACACCGTTTGCTGGCACCATCCTAATATTGAATACACTATGCTGGCACCATCCTAATAGTTAATACACCGTATGCTGGCACCATCCTAATATTGAATACACTGTATGCTGGCACCATCCTAATATTGAATACACTGTATGCTGGCACCATCCTAATGGTGAATACACTGTTTGCTGGCACCATCCTAATATTGAATACACCGTATGCTGGCACCATCCTAATGGTGAATACACTGTATGCTGGCACCATCCTAATAGTGAATACACCGTATGCTGGCACCATCCTAATGGTGAATACGCTGTATGCTGGCACCATCCTAATGGTGAATACACTGTATGCTGGCAGCGTCCTAATGGTGAATACACCGTATGCTGGCACCATCCTAATATTTAATACACCGTATGCTAGCACCATCCTAATAGTGAATACACTGTATGCTGGCACCATCCTATTGGTGAATACACTGTATGCTGGCACCATCCTAACGGTGAATACACTAAATGCTGGCGCCATCCTAATTGTGAATACACTTTATGCTGGCACCGTCCTATTGGTGAATACACTTTATGCTGGCACCATCCTATTGGTGAATACACTGTATGCTGGCACCATCCTAATGGTGAATACACAAAATGCTGGCGGCATCCTAATAGTGAATACACTGTATGCTGGCACCATCTTAATGGTTTATACACTGTATGCTGGCACCATCCTAATAGTGAATACACCGTATGCTGGCACCATCCTAATGGTGAATACACTAATTGCTGGCGCCATCCTAATAGTGAATACACCGTATGCTGGCACCATGCTAATATTGAATACACTGTACGCTGGCACCATCCTAATGGTGAAGACACCGTATGCTGGCACCATCCTAATATTCAATACACCTTATGCTGGCACCACCCTAATATTGATTACACTGTACGCTGGCACCATCCTAATGGTGAAGACACCGTATGCTGGCACCATCCTAATAGTAAATACACCTAATGCTGGCACCATCATATTGGTGAATACATTGTATGCTGGCACCATCCTAATGGCGAATACACCGTATGCTGGCACCATCCTAATGGTGAATACACCGTATGCTGGCACCATCCTAATGGTGAATACACTGAATGATGGCACCATCCTAATATTTAATACACCGTATGCTGGCAACATCCTAAAATTGAATACTCTGTATGCTGGCACCAATCTAATGGTGAATACACTGTATGCTGGCACCATCCTAATGGTGAATACACTAAATGCTGGCATCATCCTAAAATCGAATACACTGCATGCTGGCACCAATTTAATGGTGAATATACACTGTATGCTGGCACCATTCTAAAATCGAATACACCGTATAATGGCATCATCCTATTATTGAATACACCGTATGCTGGCACCATCCGAAAATTGAATACACCGTATAATGACATCATCATATTATTGAATACACTGTATGCTGGCACCATCCTATTATTGAATACACCGTATGCTGGCAGCGTCCAAATGGTGAATACACTGTATGCTGGCACCATCCTAATATCTATTACACTGTATGCTGGCACCATCCTAATAGTGAATACACCGTATGCTGGCACCATCCTAATGGTGAATACACTAAATGCTGGCGCCATCCTAATAGTGAATACACTGTATGCTGGCACCATCCTAATGTTGAATTCACTTTATGCTGGCACCATCCTATTGGTGAATACACTGTATGCTGGCACCATCCTAATGGTGAATACACTGTATGCTGGCACCATCCTATTATTTAATTCACTGTATGCTGGCACCATCCTAATGGTGAATACACTGTATGCTTGCACGGTGGACTGCCGCAAGATGGCAGCCCCATTTCTCGACACCAACTTGTTTGTGTGCAATTCTTAAAATGTCTTTGC
This sequence comes from Dallia pectoralis, assembly GCA_029465975.1. NCBI lineage: Eukaryota > Metazoa > Chordata > Actinopteri > Esociformes > Umbridae > Dallia > Dallia pectoralis. The sequence goes on along the minus strand of CM055740.1, from coordinate 17,627,562 downwards.
AATTTCTTGTGACCCAAATGTAGTTCTATAGTTCCGGTACCAATTACACAATGAAGTGTTAATTTGCGTTTATAAAAATCATAATGGATTATACTTAGAGTCCGTACGTATCTATGTCAGTTCTGTCCAATTTCAGCACTCCAATAGGATACACACAACATGCATCTGTACACACAAAAAATGCATGATGTTTTCTCTTATGTAATATTGTTTATGTAACAACTATTATAAATATCTTACTGTACAAACTGACTGTTGGTTAGGCTATATACCTCCATTGATAAGCATTGAAAAATCCAGGCAGGAAAATATTTTTTGGTTACAATAACTTTAATCATTTATTAAAAAATCCATTACATCAGTTTTTTTTTTTTACAATGGACAATTCTTTTCCGGTCGATACAGAGTCCACGAGGCTGGCCAAGCTGGTCGGAGTTCTCATCTCTCTCAGTCTCATCATCTGAAACAAGAAGATATAAACATTGTATCCTGTTCACTACTGTACACAGACAGTATATCCCCTTCTTCTGCATTCATTGATCCACCAATTTAACAGAAGTGAGGTTTGCTACTACTACTTACCTTATCTGTACCACAACTACCTGTACAAAACACCTGGAAATAAATATACTTAGTATCTCTCTAATACGCCGACTAATACAAGGAAACATTTTGTCACGAATCGTAGGGTGTAGTGCAGGAAGCCAGGTGCAGAGCCAGGTAATCCGTTTAGAACAGGTTTATTTCAGGACAAACTCAAAACAAACCGTAAAACGGCGAAACACACGAAGTTGTTGAAAGAAAGGAAAATGCGCATATAGCGACTTAAAACGAGCACCTTCAAACAACAATTATAAACGTGCGACAAAATACACAAACACTCACCTCTAAAACACAGTGACATGTAATAATGCTAAGCAACGAGTGATTTGCTAGCGACCCCTTTATATCCCCATGATTACAAGTGCAAACAGCCGTGAGACAAACGTAAACACGGAAGTGAAACAAGGAAGTGCATCACCGAAATATGTCCGTGTAGCAACGCCACCACACCCATCGTGACAGTATCCCCCACTAAAAGGCTAGCTCCCCAGATAGCCGAACGGAAACACAAAAACAAAACAAGGGAGCAACAGGGAGAGAACCCACAGTCAAACCCAAAAGGGTCAGTCCAGGACCGCAGGTCCAGCCCTGAATAGGCCTCGGTGGCTGAGAGACCGCCATCTAGTGTGGCTGAGAGGCCGCCATCTAGTGCGGCTGAGAGGCCGCCATCTTGTGCGGCTGAGTGGGCCGCCATCTTGTGCGGCTGAGAGACCGCCATCTAGTGCGGCGGCTGAGAGCCCGCCATCTTGTGCGGCTCAGAGTCCGCCGTCGTGGCGGCGGCCACGTGGTGGCGGCGGCCATCGTGTGGCGCCATCGTGGCGGCGGCCATCGTGGGAGCAGTCGTGGCGGCGGCCATCGTGAGCGTAGTCGTGGCGGCGGCCATCGTGAGCGTAGCGCGTGGCGGCGGCCATTGTGGGCGCTGGCGTGACGTGGGCGGGAGCCATCGTGGGACGCTGGCGTGCCATTGCGGGAGCCATCGTGCGGCAGCCATTGTGGCGGCGATGCGGCAGCCATTGTGGCGCTGGCGTGACGGCGGGAGCCATCGTGGACGCTGGCGTGACGGCGGGAGCCTTCTTGGGCGCTGGCGTGACGGCGGCAGCCATCTTGAGCGCTGGCGTGACGGCGGCAGCCATCTTGGGCGCTGGCGTGACGGCGGCAGCCATCTTGAGCGCTGGCGTGACGGCAACAGCCATCTTGGGCGCTGGCGTGACGGCGGCAGCCATCTTGAGCGCTGGCGTGACGGCAACAGCCATCTTGGGCGCAGGCGTGATGGCGACCATCTTGGGCGCTGGCGTGACGGCGGCAGCCATCTTGAGCGCTGGCGTGACGGCAACAGCCATCGTGGACGCTGGCGTGACGGCGGCAGCCATCTTGAGCGCAGGCGTGATGGCGACCATCTTGGGCGCTGGCGTGACGGCGGCAGCCATCTTGAGCGCTGGCGTGACGGCAACAGCCATCTTGGGCGCAGGCGTGATGGCGACCATCTTGGGCGCTGGCGTGACGGCGGCAGCCATCTTGAGCGCTGGCGTGACGGCAACAGCCATCGTGGACGCTGGCGTGACGGCGGCAGCCATCTTGAGCGCTGGCGTGACGGCAACAGCCATCTTGAGCGCTGGCGTGACGGCAACAGCCATCTTGGGCGCTGGCGTGACGACGGCAGCCATCTTGAGCGCTGGCGTGACGGCAACAGCCATCTTGGGCGCTGACGTGACGGCGGCAGCCATCTTGGGCGCGGGCGTGACGGCGGGAGCAATCGTGGACGCTGGCGTGACGGCGATCATCTCAGGCTCAGGCGTGGTGGCGACCATCTCAGGCGCAGGCGTGGTGGCGACCATCTCAGGCGCAGGCGTGGTGGCGACCATCTCCGGCGCAGGCGTGGTGGCGACCATCTCGGACGCAGGCGTGGTTGACCATCTCAGGCGCTGGCTCCTGTAAGTCCAGCCATGTCCTCCAACACGTCCTAATAATAGCCGAGGGCTGTTCATCCAACCCCTCCGGGGGTTTTTCTGTCCCTGACGTCGGTGGCCGAAAAGGGTCTTCCCACGGCGGGGGTTGTGGCTGTAGCTCAAGGGGTTTCTCCCCCCCTGTCTGCAGCCCAGGAGCAGTGGGTGGCTGGTCATGCAGCACCAGGACCGTGGGTGTTCTTTCCGCGGTCCTCCCGGAACACCTCCTTAGTCCCCCCCAAAAACTTTTTTGGGACGCTGTCGGGGTGCCCTCTTGCCTTCCTCCGGGAAGGACCGCGGACCCGATGTAATCAGCCCTGATAGCTGCATTGGTGGCTCATAACCGAAGTAAGCACGGAGGCGCCTATACTCCTCTTCGGGCGTCTCCGGCTTAAGCCAGTCCCACTGCTCCGTGGTGCGACGGTGAGCTTCATCCTTCGGGGCGCTATAGCTTGCCCCCCCGAGGAATCCACTCACCATCAGGCTCCGCTGGCTATCTTTAGGGCTTAGCATTCTGTCAAGAATCGTAGGGTGTAGTGCAGGAAGCCAGGTGCAGAGCCAGGTAATCCGTTTAGAACAGGTTTATTTCAGGACAAACTCAAAACAAACCGTAAAACGGCGAAACACACGAACTTGTTGAAAGAAAGGGAAATGCGCATATAGCGACTTAAACCGTGCACCTTCAAACAACAATTATAAACGTGCGACAAAATACACAAACACTCACCTCTAAAACACAGTGACATGTAATAATGCTAAGCAACGAGTGATTTGCTAGCGACCCCTTTATATCCCCATGATTACAAGTGCAAACAGCCGTGAGACAAACGTAAACACGGAAGTGAAACAAGGAAGTGCATCACCGAAATATGTCCGTGTAGCAACGCCACCACACCCATCGTGACACATTTACCATATATGTACTAGACTGACCGGAATAAACATCTGTAAATAAATCAACATGGCACAACATAACTACTAGTCCCAGAATACAGTTACCATAACACTTCTACAACTACCTGTACAAAAACATGTAACATAACATAATTACAACATCTCAGCTGCACTAGACAGAAAATGAACACAATCATTATATGTTGACTACACATACATTTACCAGAAATGTGCTAAATTTACCAGAAGTAACCTCCTACCTGTACAAAATACCTGTACAAAAAAAACTGTATATTTCTATTACACTTATTAAAACCAGACTACTCTTACCTTATCTGTAAAAACACCTGGAAATAAATATACTTAGTATCTCTCTACTACACCGACCAATACAAGGATACATTTACCATATCTGTACTAGACTGACCGGAAAAACATCTGTAAATAAATCAACATGGCACAACATAACTACTAGTCCCAGAATACAGTTTCCATAACTCTTCTACAACTACCTGTACAAAAACATGTAACATATCACAATTAGAACATCTCAGCTACACTAATATGAAAATGAACACAATCATTATATGTTGACTACACATACATTTACCAGAAACGTGCTAAAATTACCAGAAGTAACCTCCTACCTGTACAAAATACCTGTAGGAAAAAAACAGTATATTTCTATTACACTTATTAAAACCAGAATACTCTTACCTTATCTGTAAAAACACCTGGAAATAAATATACTTAGTATCTCTCTACTACACCGACCAATACAAGGATACATTTACCATATATGTACTAGACTGACCGGAAAAAACATCTGTAAATAAATCAACATGGCACAACATAACTACTAGTCCCAGAATACAGTTACCATAACTCTTCTACAACTACCTGTACAAAAACATGTAACATAACATAATTAGAAACAGTATCTTTTTATAACACTTACTAAAAACCAGAATACTCTTACCTTATCTGTAAAAAAACACCTGGAAATAAATATACTTAGTATCTCTCTACTACACCAAGCAATACAAAGATACATTTACCATATATGTATTAGACTGACTGGAAAAAACATCTGTAAATAAATCAACATGGCACAACATAACTACTAGTCCCAGAATACAGTTACCATAACTCTTCTACAACTACCTGTACAAAAACATGTAACATAACACAATTAGAACATCTCAGCTACACTAATCTGAAAAAGAACACAATCATTATATGTTGACTAGACCTACATTTACCAGAAACGTGCTACATTTACCAGATATAACCTCCTACCTGTACAAAACACCTGTAACAAAAAACATAAAATATTTCTAATACATTTTACTTAAACAAAAATATTCTTACCTTATCTGTGCAACAACTCCCTTTACAAAACATAAGTACATACTTAGTATCTCTCTACTACCCCGACCAATACAAGGATACATCTGTTCTACAGGGACCGGTAACACCATCTGTAAATAAATCAACATGGCAAAACATTATTAATACGTCTACCAGTACGAGAATACAGGTATTAGAACTTTAATAAAACTGCTAGTACAAAACACATGTAAATGAATCAACTTTGTATCTCTACTACACATATCTGTGTAGATATACGTTTTTTCAGGCCAGGCAATGTCATTTCCATCAATAGTACTCATACACCTTGGTCATGAAAGGACAGGCCCAGGACAAATCTATAAAGTCAAGGATGAACCATCTATAAGGCAACACAGAACTTTTTATCTATATCTATATGCCAAGGTTATTAACAATTTACTGTCTACTGATTACACAGAGTTTTTTAACCGCGTATCTCCCTACTCTTTATGTAATACGACATAAAACTGATTACTAAATATAACTAATCTACTCCAACTGTCGTCAGTGAGCTGCTCCCCATAATCTCTGCTCTTATAAGTACATGGTTCGCGCGTTCCGTCACAATACTATGTATGCCTTGTATTGAGCTTGATCGGTTTTAACCAATCGTTCTCATTGGAACTCAGGTATGTTCTAACGGTCACGTGGGGCTCAATGACTCCCATAGCAACAACCAAAAAGACAAATTACGTTTTATGACGTTTGAAAACTGTAGTTACCGGAGTAACCCCAGACTTACATGGGTGTTACTTCATGCTAATATGCCATTTGTTTGCTTTAAAACGTATAAAGTATATGTTTAAACAGTAAAGCAGGCTTAATAATTGTCGCGTGAGCAACGTGGTTATGCGGCTTTCTATCAATTTATATATCATAGGTATTTAAAAATGAAGTAATGGCTGATTCAATTCGGGTATTAAACAGAGTTAACTATCCTCCCTACTCCACACTACTCACAATACTAATTATATAAGACGTTAAACTGATTACTATGTAATTGCTTACCTGAATATTGTCATAAATCTGTATGCTTGTTGTTGATATCAACATATTGCTAATTGCTAACTTTGTTTTGTTGCTTATCTTTTGTTCTTTTTTACAGGCCGGTTTTAAATACATATTTTCACATAATCACAACTTCTTTCGCGTTAATACTATTAGTATTAATAGTTTGGTAGACCTATTCTACTCCACCTGTCGTCAGTGAGCTGCTCCCCCAACCTGTTTAGCTGCGCTCTTTAAGTACATGGTTCGCGCTTTTCGTCACAATACTGTTTGTGTATATTGAGCTTCATCGGTTTTAACCAATCGTATTCATTGGAACTCAGGCATGTTCTATCGGTCAGGTGGTGCTCACTGTCTCCCATAGCAACAACCAAAAAGACAATTTAAGCTTTATGACTTTGGAATTCCGGACTAACGCCAGACGTACATGTGTGTTGCTTGCTAACATGCTGCTTGGTTGTTTTAAAACGCATTCATTATTTGTTTTACAACTTTCTTCTCATGTCTATGTAACAATATGAGAGGGCCTCAAAGAATACCTAAAAAAAATGAAGCAAAAATTAATAAAAAAAATAGGTTTGTGCTGTACAGTACAAACTCCATTCACTTGGTTATACTATTACCAAATGATCGAAACAATTTTATGAATTGGACTTTCTCATGGATCTAATGTTTTCAAATATTGGCACCATGTATTTGCTTCTTCTGTTACAGTTCTCTAAATGACCGCCATAAGATGGTGCTAATTTCCTGAAACATTTAGTTCAAAGTTTTAAGACAGGGCTTCTCTTCAGTGAACATCAACATCAAATGGCATTCTTTTGCACAACTATATAGACAACTACATGTTGCTTCTTTGCACAACTTGATACTTGAACCTGGAATTGCTTTTTTTGCAATCTGCTCACACATTTAGACATTGCTCATTTGCACTATTGAGATACATATTTCATATTCTAGATTTGCCTAGTACATATGCCAACTAGGCAGGGTCTCTTGACTGTGATGTTGTGTGTTTTGCTCTTTTTACAATTGCTGTGTATGTCTTAAAATGTTTGTTCTAAAGGCTGCAGCTAGTGGTCAGATAAAAATCCTTGTGTGTGAAAACAGACTTGGCTAATAAACCTGATTCTGATCAAGAAAACCTATCTGAATGTCATTTTCCAGAATGTAAAAAGACCAAACTGACTCAATGTTTTCAAAAAAATAAGTAAGAATTACTAACTCGTCATCCCTTTCAAACCATTTAGAAATATGTCATTTAAACGCATTTAAAAAAGCAAGTAATTTGAGCAGTGTTTCCTCAAACTGTCGATGCTGGAGCAATGAACGGCAGATATAAGTTTTACATATGGTTTACGGGCCCTTTTCATATCTGCGGAACACAGAATGCACAAAGTAAGCAGCTAAACCAATCATAACGTCACCTGTGCCATGGAGGGCTATAGTGTTAGACGCATTGCCATATTTCAGGAACTCGTTGATGGCTACCTAGTGAGCTTGAAATAAAAGTCATGCTAGCTATCTTGCTTGGTCTAGCTACATGACAGTAACACAATTCACCTTTGGCTAAGCCACACCCTAGAATGTAGATTGACCAATCACAAAGAACGAGCTCCGACCAGTGTTGCCAGATTGGGCGGGTTCCCGCCCAATTGGGCTCCTTTTGGTCACGTCTGACCGGGAAAAATGCATTGCAATGCAATTTTAGCTGTTTTTTGATGCAACGGGCAGGTTTTAATTTTTAACTATAAACAGTATTTTTAAATATTTTTCATGAAAACGAACTATATAATAAATTATATAAAGTAGGATGACGTTTAAGTTAGGTATGGTTCAGGTTAGCCAATAAGGTTCAGGGGAATCCTGTCAAATCGGACCTCAAGCTTGATTGGCGGGTGGTTGTAGGCTAATCGTTCTATTTATTTTTGAATCGACAAAACTGTATTTATCATCATCATTCATCATGCCAAAGTGGGGTAAATATAAAAAGTCCTACAGAAAGGAATGGGAGAGTGACCCATCACTGAAAACATGGATTGCACCCGTGGTAGGCGATGAGTCAAAGGCATTTTGTTAATACTGTCAATCAGAAATCAGAGCACAGTTAAACGATTTGAAAGAGCATGCTAGCACAAAAAAACACAAATCGCACTGTGCACCAAGCGTAAAAACTTTTACTGTGCCAGCGGTCTGATCAAAGATGACCAAAAGCGCCGTGAAATTAGAATCGCAACCTACATTGCTTGTCACAGTTCAATAAATGCAGTGGACGATTTGTCAGACATTTTAAAAGATGAGATCGGAACATTTCAATGCTCCGGAAGTGATCTCTCGCGCGTAAGTAAGAGATTGTAGGTAATACGGCTAATTAAAATGACTAATTAAAATGGTACTAATTTGCGCTTATCCGGGATGTTTAAACCGTCTAAAAGATCTTCACAGTGAAAGCTAACACTTCCGAAATCTCTTTGTAAACAATGAGTGACGTACACGCGCGAGAGATCACTTCCGGCGCTACGGAAGCATTGCGCCCTCAAATCACTTGGACATGGATGTGGTTACAAGAGGTAAAAACTATATAAATGCTGTTGGTTTTCTCACTCAAACCGCTCGTTTAGTGTCTTAGGCCATCAATATGTACTTACATTTATGAGTAATTAAATCATGTTTAATTTTGACTTCTCCGTGCATGGTCTTTGTGGTGGGGAATTCGTGACCATAGACCTGCATTATATGACTGGCAGACAAGAACGGTTTTACCTGAAAATAGCAAAATTGAAACTTCGGCGGAAACAAAGACACCTACATCTTGGATGCCCTTGAGGTAAGCTAAAACATATCAAAACTTTTTTTCAAAGAGAACTATTCCTTTAATAATTTTCCTATGTCTAGTATTCAGGCATATCATTCAATCTTTCTAGCAACTTACAGAGACCTTATTTTATTGAACATTGCCTGAGAGGAAGGTAAACCACTACATGTGCAGAGTGAGAGAAGCATTATGTGCTGTAGTTTGACTTCTGATATCCCACAATATTGTTAAGCTGCGACTGTCATGTGGTACAGAATCTGTATGGTATTGACACCCCCTCTGCCTGTGTGTGTGTGTGTGTGTGTGTCTCTCTCAGAGATGTCTCAAGAAGACCTACAAAGAAAAAAAGGAAGGTCGTATAGGTGCCTCCCGCCGCTCCAGCGCGATCTGCAAGTAGATGGTTCGTTAGCATTAACTCTGTATCATCCTGTAGCCTGTCCGTTTAAACAAAAAAACTATGACTAAATAAATGCAACTATGTGAGGACCATCTCCCCAATTTATGTTTGAATGACCTGTGCAACATTAAGAAAACTGTTATATTAATCTGTTTAACGGTACCTTCATTATACGGTGGGATTGTAAATAAAGGGATATGTGCCATTAAATAAATAAACCACTTAAAACTGTACTGTCAAGGAGAACAACGACGCATTTTAACACTAGAAGCGCCAGAGCTGTTTTCACCCCTTTAATCGCCAGAACCCCGCGCCCGCTATCGTCATTAACATGCGAATCATCCCAATTAGCACCTACATTCTCATCCGCAGCATCACCAGCCATTCACTGAGTAACCTGCCATCCATCTACATTATCAGATCATCTATTGTGTTATCATCCTGAATTAAGATGAATTATGAAGTAAAACATTTTACGAAAATAGTATGTATTTATTGTCTTATGTAACCATAAAATACAAAAATAAAACCATGATTTTAAGATGCACAGGTTATGACATTTACATTTCTAAAAATCGTATAAATGAAAATCCATCAAACTGTATGTCCTATTTTGATGTAGTAAATGCTAAAACATTTTAGATAACAAGCGACGTGCATGCGCATGATTGGCCGTGTATAGACATATTGCAACACAGACTGAAATAAAAACATTGGGGTACAGTGTATAATTCGATCATTTTGTAAAATGTATTACAGTAATAAAGTCCAGTAACTAAGGCACTGTAGACAATGAAACACGTATTTTACAACACAGTTTGTATATTGGCCACGGTCGGGTATTCTGCTGTTACCCGGGAGATACATTAATTTATTTCGTTTTATATTTTCGTTCTGTTTATTTAGTAAAACATATTTTTCTTTATAAACGTACCTCTTTTTTCTAGCTCATTCAAATTCAACCAAGCCAATCAATCTATTGTCTATGTGTAACTCGCAGTCTTCTATCTGCCTGAGCAGGACACACAAACTAACCGGTTGCACTGCGCACAGTGTTCATTTGTGTTGTTATGAGTGCATGAGACAGCAGCAAACTAATCCGTTACATATATCCAGTTTCATATAGATCAGACCAAAACGTGTCCAGTTTCATATAGATCGGACCAAAACGCGTCCAGTTTCATATAGATCGGACCAAAACGCGCCCAGTTTCATATAGATCGGACCAAAACGCGTCCAGTTTCATATATATCTGACCAAAACGAGTCGCATGACTTATAGAATTGATAAATAAATAAATGAATGGGCTGCATACATAGCCTAAATGTAATTGGATGAATTCGTTCTGTTTATTTAGTGAAACATATTTCTTTATAAACTTACCTCTTTTTTCTAGTTCATTCAAATTCAACCAAGCCAATCAATCTTTTGTCTATGTGAATCTATCCGTCTTTTGTCTGCGTATGGCCTATTCAACCATTCACGTCATAAGCCCAGTGAGGTGTGATCGGTGTCTGGGTACCGCAATTAGCCCCTTTTGGGTACCAACGCCCAGCGGGATTTTGGCGACAGGGAGGTAGTTTAGGTATGAAAAAACATGTAAATAGTAGTTTTATGTAGTGTTCGGTTTGTGATTTTGCAATTATGAAAACGGGACAAGGTAAAATGCACGTATTTAGGAAAAGTCAATGGAAGGACGAGGCTGCAGCTTTTCAACACTATATATTTATTTTAATTACTAACTGCAACGCCCGCGGGCAGTTGGCGCTTCTAGTGTTAAGAATGTATTTAAACAGTTTGCCTCAACGTGTTAAAAAGGGTTGAAACGGGTTGAAACGTCAAATCACAGCTCGTAAATTCAATTTTCCAAACCCAATCACAAGTCACAATCCATTTTCTTCCGCTAATCACAGGTCCTTACTCCATTTTCACTCTCCAATCTGAGCTCTTCAATTCCATTTTCGACAGCCAATCACATATCGATATTCCATTTCTCGCTGACCAACCCCGTTCCTCCATTCCATGTTTGATACCGGTACCTGTCAACAGTTTCTTAGGGTTTTATGGAGTTGTTTAGTGCACAATGCATTAATATACATATCGATATAACTTTTATGAGTATAATTATATGAGCGATGTCCGGTGAACTGAGATGTTGCCTCTTATCTACATTAGCTGAGAGCTTTTGCACGTTAGCTTTGCGGTGGGCGCACCGTTATAGTTAGCTAACGTTACTGTACATATTCTGGTCTTTCTACGTTAACTTTGGACGCCTATAAAATAATGATTTTGAAATGTCCGGGCGGTTTGTTATAACTACTATTTAATATGCTGTCTGACTTTTTTGATTACATGTCTGAGAATATCACTGAGCCATCGAACGACCTGGAACAACGTCATCACCTTATGCAATCATTCACCTCGCTGTCATATTGTTATAACAATTAATCTGCAATGACATAATAAAGAAAAACACCTTGACTATGATAGACTAACCAGCTGATATGTAACATGTAGAAATATTGCATGCATCCATTGTTTACATAGGACGCTTGCTAGTTAAAAACAAATCTGTCATAAGATGATTTGTCATAAATACCATTTAATCTGCTGTCTAACTTGTTTGTTGACACGTCTATAAATGCCAGTAAGCTTTATATAATAATGAATCTGTAATGCCATAAATCGAAAAAGCCTAACTAGCTGATTTGTGACCTCTTGATTGTGTGGTCTCATATCACATGATGCTTTAATGTATTCATCTATTGCATCTTGAGTCATTATTTTAACCTGCAATTAGATTAAATGTGTTATGTTGTTATTATGGTATTGTATTATATCCCCATCACATTTAGTTAAGATGTCTAAACCAAAGACCAGCAAGCCCATGGGGGATGGCGAGTGGCTTTTGATGAGTCCTACCTGTAAACTTATTGTTTTGAATTGTTACAGATAGAGAGCTGTCCCCTGCCAGCCTGTGGACAGACACGTCTGTTCAGTGATCCACAGACATGTTCATGTGGATTTCACCAGCAGAAGGTAATGCAAAAGAGACTTTATAAATAATGAATAAAGATCACATTCTTGAGAGCATTGATGCATTTTTCTTCTGCACTTTTTAAACAGCTTTCCAGTTGACCAGCTTGTGCCCCTGCTGCTTCACCCTGGCAGTGCCCCTACCCCATCGGCTGCTCCTGCCACTGCACAGCACAATGTAAACCTGTCAATGGTGAATATGTATTAAGATTTTACATGGTCATATAAGTCAACAGTGTAGGTCCAAAGTAATCACTCAATCACTTTGCTGTGATAGAATAGATTCAGATTTCTCAAATCCTTTTTTTCATCGTTCATTATGACTTGATATATATTGATATATATGATATATATATATTTGTCCCTTCTCTTTCAGTTGACTAAACCACGGTTTGGAGGCTCTTCTGGTGCTGCAGCTAAGCTAAACATGAATATGGTTAAGAAGGTTGTACAGGTAAATATGCTGAGCTTATGTTGAATATGACTCTCACATAGCCTCTATTCAATGTTCTCATTACTGTTGTCAATACATTGCATGATATCTTTGTGCTATTTCCCCTCAGCTCCTTTTAGGACTCGAGCTCAGAGACTTGTGAGCATCTCTGCTGTGAGGACCACCTCTCCTGTTTCTTCAGCTCCTTCCAGCCCTGCCCCTGCCTCTGTGAGGACCACCTCTCCTGTTTCTTCAGCTCCTTCCTGCCCCTGTGAGGACCACCGCCGCTTGTGCCTTCTCCCAGGCCATTGTAAGTGCTCTGCAATAACGGTGTCAGGAACTCCCTGTAATATAGTTTTTGAAATGTAAAATGGTATGTATAGTTGTAATATAATGTGTAATGTAATATTTAGAATTGTTCTGATATGATTTCATATCATGTGTGATGTTTAAGGTGTAATATTGTTAACCAATTATTTAAAATGTGTTCGTTAATATATTTAAAATCCGGTTTGTGTGGGTGGGTGATTTTTAATAAACATATTTCTGAATTTTAATCAATTTGCTGGTGAATCATTTTTATCTCTTACTTACTCTATATGTCATCCAGTAAAAATGATAAAGAAAAAAACATATACACTGACAAACATTTAGAGTGAACTTAGATTTATTTATACACAGGTGTACACATTGCAATGTGATTTTTGCTTGTAAGATCTCTACATTTAGCAGTACAGCGATTGCAAAAATGTTGGTGTAAGCACAAAAATGGTATCAACTCCATATATCTATAACAATCATAGTGATATAATATTATAAAAACTCAGTTTATCTTTTATTCACCATGATCGATAAGAACAATAGTTTTAGTTCTGAATACTTTTTTCCACGAAAGTGGGACTTGATGGCACAGGTTGGGTCGATGTCCGGGTATACACGGGCCAGCCTACTTTTAGACCAGTGAACTCTGTGAACCACTTTGCATTGTAACACTCCATGACGAGCACAGATGGACGATGAGTGGACCCAACTTAGGGCATGATCCCAGACATCAGGGCCTATATCCTCTCCAAGCTCTGCAGACCAAGCAATGCACAAAGTATCGGAGGTCGTTGTCTGAGCCTTGAGAAAAGTATTGTACAACATTGAAATGGATCCTTTGAGATTTGGGTTTGCACCAAGTATGGTATCAGTGAGAGTAGGGGAGGGAGGGCAAGGAAATGATTGCAAACAAAAGTTCTGACCTGCAGGTATCTAAAGAAGTGGGCGGGCCGCAGGTCGAAAACCTGAGCCAGTTGGTCAAAGGAGGCAAAGATTCCACTAACGTACAGCTGTAAACACAAGTTAAATATTCCACCAACGTACAGCTGTAAACACAACTTATATTCATGAAGACTTTAACAAGATAAATGCCACAAATGCAAAAGAAACATTTTGGGGTAAATTTGTGTACTGTTTTATAAAGTGTATATTCTTGGGGATTTTATGCGTTATTGAACCGGAAAGTGTTAAGATAACAGTGATCCTACTATGTGCTCCAAAAGCTATAGCCTAACCGTATAGACCATAGACATACATTATAAAGGCCTTTATTATGGCCTAACTGTATAGACCATAGACATACATTATAAAGGCCTTTATTATGGCCTAACCGTATAGACCATAGACATACATTATAAAGGCCTTTATTATGGCCTAACCGTATAGACCATAGACATACATTATAAAGGCCTTTATTATGGCCTAACCGTATAGACCATAGACATACATTATAAAGGCCTTTATTATGGCCTAACTGTATAGACCATAGACATACATTATAAAGGCCTTTATTATGGCCTACCGTATAGACCATAGACATAGATTATAAAGGCCTTTATTATGGCCTAACCGTATAGACCATAGACATACATTATAAAGGCCTTTATTATGGCCTAACCGCATAGACATACATTATAAAGGCCTTTATTATGGCCTAACCGTATAGACCATAGACATACATTATAAAAGCCTTTATTATGGCCTAACCGTATAGACCATACATTATAAAGGCCTTTTTTATGTATGTCTATAGACCACAGCATTGCAGTATTTTTAGTAAACACATATTTTTTTTACAGTAGCTCATTTTACTATATTAGTCTGAGTTATGACAGTTTGCTTATCATCAATGTCATCTTGATTTATTAAAATACACTTATTTGCTCGGATTTAATGGACTATCTTGATTTTGTTGATTTGACTTCTTGGTTCTGACTTAAAACTTAGGTGAACACATTTATTAGCAGATTTATCTTAATTCTGGAAGTTAAGACAATAATACAAATTGTAGTTCTCTCAACTTTAAATGTTAAGTGAACACAACTGCTATCTTCATGTTGTTGATTTGACTTCTTCGTTCTGACTTATAGGTAGGTTAACACATATTTCTTAGCAGATTCAACTTAATTTTGAAAGTTAAGACAATAATAGAAATGGTAGTTATCTCAACTTGAAATGTTAAGTAAACACAACTACTATCTTGATGTTGGTGGTTTGACTTCTTTGTTCTGATTTGAAAGTTAAGTGAACACGTAGTTCATATGTGATTCAACTTGATTTTATTAGTTGAGACAGTTTTAACACTTGTACTTGTTATGACTTGACATGTTTTGTCAACACAACTGGGATCTTGTTTTAGTTGATTTGACTATTTAATTCTGATTTGAAAGTTGACTGAACATGTTGTTCTTTGTTAACCGAACTTAATTTTTTATATTGATGATTTTTTTATCAACTGTACTTAACATGACCTGTTAAAACAACACAGTTTGCACAAAAAGTTGTCTTGACTAAATATAATATGTTATTTTAACTAAATCAGGGGGATTAGAACCAGGCCCCAAGCCCTATAACTTAACCAGTAGGCCACCTTGATAGTGGGGGATCCAGACCCAAGCCCTATTCCCTAACCAGTAGACCACCTTGATAGTGGGGGGATTAGAACCAGGGACCTTCTCAAGCCCTAGTCCCTAACCAGTAGACCACCTTGATAGTGGGGGATCCAGACCCAAGCCCTATTCCCTAACCAGTAGACCACCTTGATAGTGGGGGGATTAGAACCAGGGACCTTCCAGACCCAAGCCCTATTCCCTAACCAGTAGACCACCTTGATAGTGGGGGATTAGACCCAGGGACCTTCCAGACCCAAGCCCTAGTCCCTAACCAGTAGACCACCTTGGGAGATCCCCTGTTGCTCCTTTTCATTTCTATTCCTGCCAGTAAATGCCTTGAAAGGAGTGATGTCACATACCATGATGTGATGCACATGATGTGATGCACACATCCCACACTCAAAGAAACGTGCTACTGAAACGTGCTACTGAAACGCGCTACTGAAACGCGCCACTGAAACGTGCCACTGAACTATGCTACTGGTTTGGCACATCAGAGGTTCAAACACTTAGCATGGTTGCATAATCGTAAGCCTAATGGGCATGATTGATTATACTGTTAATTATTTACATTTCCTGAAATAATCGACCAATGCGTCTGGTGGTGTTGACAAACCAACGTTTGAGGTCATTCTTTCAGTAGTTTGTGGAACATCCAGCTGTGTTTTTGGCATTTCTGAAACAAGCAACAATGTTTTTTTCTGGACAAGCAGTGGCATCTTCCCATGAATCTGACTTGAGCTTAGTGTCTTTGTTATTATGGTTTCACGGGCCAAGATGTTTAAAAATCACAGGGATGCATGCAGATCCAAGGTGTCAGCCTTAGGATCTTTGTAACTTTGGGGAGTGGAAATCAGTGGAAGTTTTTTTAGCCAATGCAATATCGTATTGGCCTTGTTTTGCTACAGACATAGACTTTGCATCTACTGGTCCATAGAAGACTGTGTTGTTTTGGGTCATGGAGTGGACCTGCTTGACTAAGTGGATCCATCTCCACGTATGGAGGTGCTCTCTTTACCCTCATCACCAGCAAGCCGGCTAGTTTCACAAGCTTCATTGCGGCAAACTTCGCCGTTGGGTGCACAGTTTGCATATGCAGTGTGTGTAGTTTGTATATAGTTGGCTCCGCCCTCCCTCACGTATCTTTGGTTCATTGGTTGACACTGTGTGTCTGGTTGACAGAAATACCTTGCGAGGCAGTTAGTCTGAGTAAACGGTCAGAACAGATAGTGTACGCTTGAGCATTTAGGCCTATATTATTTTATTTATTAATTATTTAATTGTATTAACTTAAATCTTTTAATTGTTCATATCTTTTTATATATATATATATATATATATATATATATATCTAGCTCTTCTGATATGCGAGGCTCTCAATGATCGGGTTCTGGTACAGTTTTTACTAAAATTGATTTGTTTGAACATTAAGAACATATTATCCCTCAAATAAACCATATTTTCCCTCCTGAAGCATGAATGCATGTTTATTATCTTACACTTTGCACCATGTTGAGCTCAGATAAACTATACTGTAACTTCTCTAGGCACTATTCACCATCAACCTCTTATTGATGAATCTTTCTACAACCAAGAAATGGCTACTCAAACCAAACTATGACTGTATCTATGCATGTCTGTGTCTCATTGTCGACCTGTAACTAAAATATCAAAAAAAAATATTTCCCTCTTCATATTAATTTAATATAGTGGTATGTTCTTATTATTTTAATCGTGATCATAAAAAATGGTATTTCAATCTCTGCACAACATTAACGCCATTTGACATTCAATTATTATTAGCAGTTATATACACTGACTGGCTGTGATGCACCTGTATTGATCATGTTTTTCGTGTACTGCTCAATGCAGCTTTTAGGCATTATGGTGAAATATTAGCAAGAATAGCCTTATTGTGAAACCTCTTTTATATATACAAACGCCCAGTATTTAAATGAATACCTTTTTAGTTTAGCTGTTCATACACCCCACCAAACGATTACACTGTGAAAATTGTTGCACAAACTGACGCTGATCAAATCTAACTCATCGAGTATAAAGAATGAAAAAACTATAACCAGACAACAGAATACCTTTTCAGGTTTTTTATCTGTTTCTAATGATACGTATTTTCTCCCCTGCCTCTCCTTTATCTCCAGCAGTGAAAGTAGGGGAAGCAGCATGTGGTGGGCACATCTTCATTCTGGTGCCGTCCGACCACAGCAGGGCTCCTCTTCCTCTTGCAGAATCTCTGCAGTCGCTTCCAGAGGGACGTGTGTGGTTGGTCCTCAACATCCCTGGACAGTTCCTTGCTCATCTCTTCCAGAGTTTCCTCAGGGATGCTGGGGAGTCTCTTCTCTGAGGCACGTTGGGCTCTTGATTTGGCCCAGCTGTTACTGATGACGAATCGCTCATCTCTAAACCTCCTGTCACCAGTATTCTGAAAGGTACCGGCACAGTGGCTTACAAAGATTAAGCGAGGGCGTTCTGAGTTGGTCCAGACGCTCGCCCAGGGGTTCTCGGCGGCCGGTGGGGGATCCACGATGGCCGGTGGGGGATCCACCCTTTTGTCCCTAATGAAGAAGCTTCTCAGCCTCTTGCACAGGGACGTCTGCTGCTGGAGGGACTTCTCTTGTCGGATGGTCTCCTCCAGAAGGCGGGCTAGCACTTCTTCTGTGCACCTATGAAAGTACACAGCCTGGGCCAATCGGGTTCGGGGATTAACAGAGGTGTCTTCAGCAGTGCTGGGTCCTCCGCCGGTCAAGCAGTCCTCTGCTTTGTCCCCAGAAGACATAGACAATTCGAAGGCACGCAGGATGGCCCGGCAACGAGCCCTCAAGGTTGAGGGCCGAGCTGATCGGCCGCTCTCATCCATAATCTCAATAAAATGGCAAACTATGTTATTCGCTGTAAGGTTGAGTAATAATGACTGACAAGAGAGCCGTCGGGCCCTTTTATACTCCAGCTCCCAGCAAATGAGGAGTTCTGATTGGTGCAGAATGTTAAGACATTATGACATCATAATGGAGAAAGCAGCATGAGTTAATATGCAAATGCTTGTTTGCACGTCATAGAATACATAGTAACCATAGTAACCAGTAGGAGTTAACATCTTAGTGGCTACAATGTATCAACTAATGTAATGGCTGAATAGCTTCTCTCTGGTGCTGTGTTCAATAGAAAATGGCTACACAATTGTAAGTTTGAATGCTTCAGCTCCCAGTGGGAAGGAATAGATACAAATATATTGCTCTGTGTCAAATTGAGGAAATTAATGTATGTATTTTATTTGATATCCGAATCCCAATGTCCACACTCACGGACCGCTGAAAAAGAGTTCCTTGATTGCATTGAGAGAGGGGCTGTACGGGGACAGGTATAAAACTGTGAAATGGGTATGGTTGTTGAACCAATCTCGGACCAGAGCTGGAGAGGTGGAAACTAACATTATCCCAGATAACAACAAACCTGGGCTGCACGTTCTCGCCCATGGTGGATTGAACTTTCCCTTTCTAAATGCAATCAAGGAATTATTTTCAGTGGAAAGTACATGATCGGCTACCACACGCCCGCATGCCTCTTCTGCAAGCAATGGAAGACATGCGGAGACATTGAGGTGGGATTAATCCATGGGTGGATACAGCACAAAAGGCGATATATTCCCAGATGCCCGCGAGGACATCGCCTGTGATGTTGACGAGGTCTTGTGGCCAGATCCGAACAGAAGGCGGGATTTATAAGTCCCCCCCAGCCCCCCACCACACACACACAAAAGAAGTGTATGTTTAGTTTACCAATAGCAATTTATCCGGTAAAAAATGTTTCACTTTTGTCTCTATTTATCTTTATTTGTGTAAGAATGTTTTTTTTTGTAAACTGTTCTTTGATTACTTCATGGATTCTACTTTTGAGTTTTAGAGATGATTGAGTCTGACAAAATGACAATAAAAATAGAAACACAAAGACTGCAGTGTTTGATATAAAGCCTATCAGTGTGTTTCTGGTGATATGAAAGAGTAATTCAAATGGTGCTTATGTGTATGGTTTTGTTGCAAGAATTTCATTTTTAGAATGGAGTGTTACGTTTTGATTGCAGTGTTTCATTTTGGCATAGTTGTGAGTTGTTAATCTCCAAGTGTTAATGTCTTATTGGCTTGTGTGTAGAGTTTTGCAATAATGAGCCAAATTCTGTGTGTGTAAGCAATAGGCAAAAACTGTAATTGGTCATCCGGCACAGGGGAATCTGCTGGTCGTGAATTAACCTGTAGCAAATAATAAATCCAAATGATATAAAATACCAGACCAAAAAGATAATATTTACAGACACTTGCAATTACGAGACATTCATGTGGTTCCGCAGAATGTTTCGGTAGGCATCTCCCCATCTATATATCTATCCATTTATCTATATCTCCATCTCCCCATCTATATATCTATCCATCTATCCATCTATATATATCTCCATCTACTCATCTATATATCTATCCATCTATCCATCTATCTCCATCTATATATCTATCCATCTATCCATATCTCCATCTATATATCTATCCATCTATATATATCTCCATCTCCCCATCTATATATCTATCCATCTATCCATCTATATATATCTCCATCTACCCATCTATATATCTATCCATCTATATATATCCATCTATCCGCTCCGTCAGACGGAGACATCGACAAGTTTTATACACAATTCAATTCTGTTCGCCGTATTACAGTTTTTCTCCATTGGTTTGGCTCATTTTTTTAAACAGAAATTACATTCTCAAAACAACACGGACAAACCTCCAAACCACTTGGCAATTGTTCAAAACAGAATTGAATTTCTCATTCACTTCATCAAATTGCAAATGTACATGTACATGTCTCAGTACATCTTTGCAAATGATTAAGTACAGGTAGCCTACATTTAGCACAATTTCCAAGTGAATAGATCTTGTTGATCTAAACTGATTGTTGATTCTCGGTCTAATGGTTGTTCGCTCCAAAACGTGTCAGCGTCTGTCACGGTCCGTTGGGTGTAGTGCGTGGTGAAGCCAGGTGCAGAGCCAATGTATCCGTTTGGGTCAGGTTTATTTAAAGACACGAACTTAAAACAAACCGTAAACGGCGACAAACACTAAACTGTTGATATGAAATAAAAGGTGCGCATATAGCGTCTTACACAAATCCCATATAATGACAACAGTAGTATAACACACTCACCTCTAAAATAACGTGTGACATGTAACAATGCGAAGCAACGAGTGCACTGCTCGCGACCCTCTTATATCCCATTGATTATAAGTGCAAACAGCCGTGAGACAAACGTAAACACGGAAGTGAAACATGGAAGTGCATCACCGAAATATGTCCGTGTAGCAACGCCACCACACCAATCGTGACAGTATCCCCCACTAAAAGGCTAGCTCCCCAGATAGCCGAACGGAAACACAAAACCAAGACAAGGGAGCAACAGGGAGAGAACCCGCAGTCAAACCCAAAAGGGTCAGTCCAGGACCGCAGGTCCAGCCCTGAAAAGGCCTCAGTGGCTGAGAGGCCGCCATCTAGTGCGGCAGAGAGACCGCCATCTAGTGCGGCAGAGAGTCCGCCATCTTGTGCGGCTCAGAGTCTGCCGTCGTGGGCGACGTCGTGGCGGAGGCCATCGTGGGCGCCGTCGTGGCGGCGGCCATCGGGGGCGCAGTCGTGGCGGCGGCCATCGTGGGCGGTGTCGTGGCGGAGGCCATCGTGAGCGTAGTCGTGGCGGCGGCCATCGTGAGCGTAGTCGTGGCGGCGGCCATCGTGAGCGTAGTCGTGGCGGCGGCCATCGTGAGCGTAGTCGTGGCGGCGGCCATCGTGAGCGTAGTCGTGGCGGCGGCCATCGTGAGCGTAGTCGTGGCGGCGGCCATCGTGAGCGTAGTCGTGGCGGCGGCCATCGTGAGCGTAGTCGTGGCGGCGGCCATCGTGAGCGTAGTCGTGGCGGCGGCCATCGTGAGCGTAGTCGTGGCGGCGGCCATCGTGAGCGTAGTCGTGGCGGCGGCCATCGTGAGCGTAGTCGTGGCGGCGGCCATCGTGAGCGTAGTCGTGGCGGCGGCCATCGTGAGCGTAGTCGTGGCGGCGGACATCGTGAGCGTAGTCGTGGCGGCGGCCATCGTGAGCGTAGTCGTGGCGGCGGCCATCGTGAGCGTAGTCGTGGCGGCGGCCATCGTGAGCGTAGTCGTGGCGGCGGCCATCGTGAGCGTAGTCGTGGCGGCGGCCATCGTGGCGTAGTCGTGGCGGCGGCCATCGTGAGCGTAGTCGTGGCGGCGGCCATCGTGAGCGTAGTCGTGGCGGCGTCCATCGTGAGCGCGGCGGCCATCGTGGCGTCGTCGTGGCGGCGGCCATCGTGAGCGTCGTCGTGGCGGCGGCCATCGTGAGCGTCGTCGTGGCGCGGCCTTCGTGGCGGCGTGCGGCAGGCGGCGATGCGGCAGCCATTGTGGGCGGCGATGCGGCAGCCATTGTGGGCGGCGATGCGGCAGCCATTGTGGGCGGCGATGCGGCAGCCATTGTGGGCGGCGATGCGGCAGCCATTGTGGGCGGCGATGCGGCAGCCATTGTGGGCTGGCAATGCGGTGGCAGCCATCTGTGGGCGGCGTGACGGCAGCCATCTTGGACACTGGCGTGACGGTGGCAGCCATCTTGGGCGCTGGCGTGACAGCCACAGCCATCTTGAGCGCTGGCGTGACGGCGGGAGCCATCTGGGCGCTGGCGTGACGGCAACAGCCATCTTGAGCGCCGGCGGGAGCCACAGCAGCCATCTGACGGCAACAGCCATCTTGAGCGCCGGCGGGACGACGGCAGCGCTGGCGTGGCGGCAACAGCCATCTTGAGCGCTGGCGGCCAACGGCGGGAGCCATCGTGGGCGCTGGCGTGACGGCAACAGCCATCTTGAGCGCCGGCGGGACGCGGCAGCCATCTTGAGCGCTGGCGTGACGGCAACAGCCATCTTGAGCGCTGGCGGGACGGCGGGAGCCATCGTGGACGCTGGCGTGACGGCGGCAGCCATCTTGGGCGCTGGCGGGGACGACGGTAGCCATCTTGGACGCTGGCGTGACGGCGGCAGCCATCTTGGGCGCTGGCGGGACGGCGGGAGCCATCGTGGACGCTGGCGTGACGGCGGCAGCCATCTTGAGCGCCGGCGGGGACGACGGCAGCCATCTTGAGCGCTGGCGTGACGGCAACAGCCATCTTGAGCGCTGGCGGGACGGCAGGAACCATCGTGGACGCTGGCGTGACGGCGACCATCTCAGGCGCAAGCGTGGTGGCGACCATCTCAGGCGCTGGCTCTTGGAAGTCCAGCCATGTCCTCCACCACGTCCTAATAACAGCCGAGGGCTGATCATCCAACCCCTCCGGGGTTTTTCTGTCCCTGACGTCGGTGGCCGAAAAGGGTCTTCCCACTGCGGGGTTTGTGGCTGTAGCTCCAGCCATGTCCTCCACCACGTCCTAATAACAGCTGAGGGCTGTTCATCTAACCCCTCCGGGGGTTTTTCTGTCCCTGACGTCGGCGGCAGAAAAGGGTCTTCCCACGGCGGGGGTAGTGGCTGTAGCTCCAGGGGTTTTCCTCCCCCTGTCTGCAGCCCCGGAGCAGTGGGTGGCCGTTCCTGCAGCACCAGGACCGTGGGTGCTCTCTCCGCGGTCCTCCCGGAACACCTCCTTAGCTCCCCCCCAAAAACCTTCTTGGGACGCCTTCGGGGTGCCCTCTTGCCTTCCTCCGGGAGGGACCGCGGACCCGATGTAATCGGCCCTGATAGCTGCATCGGTGGCTCATACCCGAAGTAAGCACGGAGGCGCCTATACTCCTCTTCGGGCGTCTCCGGCTTACCCCAGTCCCACTGCTCCGTGGTGCGACGGTGAGCTTCATCCTTCGGGGCGCTATAGCTTGCCCCCCCGAGGAATCCACTCACCGTCTGCTGGCTCCGCTGGCTTCTTTGTAGGCTTCGCATTCTGTCACGGTCCGTTGGGTGTAGTGCGTGGTGAAGCCAGGTGCAGAGCCAATGTATCCGTTTGGGTCAGGTTTATTTAAAGACACGAACTTAAAACAAACCGTAAACGGCGACAAACACTAAACTGTTGATATGAAATAAAAGGTGCGCATATAGCGTCTTACACAAATCCCATATAATGACAACAGTAGTATAACACACTCACCTCTAAAATAACGTGTGACATGTAACAATGCGAAGCAACGAGTGCACTGCTCGCGACCCTCTTATATCCCATTGATTATAAGTGCAAACAGCCGTGAGACAAACGTAAACACGGAAGTGAAACATGGAAGTGCATCACCGAAATATGTCCGTGTAGCAACGCCACCACACCAATCGTGACAGCGTCATTTCATTGTGTAAGTCATCACATGCACAATAGTCTGTTCAATTGTCAAAATTAGTCAAGAACATAATACCATGAATACCATATATAAATCCCTTGGAACATTTGGTACATTTACATATTACAGCAATTGATTGAAAGTATAACTTGACTGAAGGAGGAGTGTCACACACTTCAGATGACCAATCAAACAGTATGTTTAGTTAGCTGACAGGTGCTGTCAATGACTGTGAATGCTGCCAAACATGTATGTAAAGAGCTTGACCATGCAAGACCAGTACAATTTCTGAACATGGAGGCACCTGGCCAAGTAAATGAAAAAGACAACTGCCTGCTCGAGGAAGAAAAAGAAGAGGAGTAAGGGTGCGTGGTGGTGGAATAGGGGGAAGAGGCCGAGGAGCACGAAGACACCATGCTGTCCCGGATGAAATTCGGGCCTTTATTACAGTTTTTCCCAGTAGCTTTGGTGGATTTTTTAAGATCAGGTGTGCAAATCTTGAAACTACTTGTAGTCCACATCAAGTCCACATCATCTAGTCACTTGTTCACATCAGTTAAGCAATTCCTTGTTCTTTTGGCCAAATTGCAATTGCTCTTGTACATATTGCAATTGATTATGTACAAGTGTTGGCTGTTTCTACATTTTTCAATTGCTCATGTCATGTTGATCAAAATACAGTACATGGTTCTCCGTTGAATAGTCTTACCTATCAAAACATCTAGACATTAGTTCCTTGCTCAAGTCATGATATGCAAAAATTTTAAACTAGTTGTCATAAACTGGCAAGCTTATTTTTACAATTCTATGAAACGTTTTGTAAAAAAAGCTTGATTTGATTAATCATGCAGATGAATTCTGACCACCTGTCAAGGATGCAATATGTGTACATTTTGTGTCACTTGTCCTTACCAAAACAAATTCACCTGTGTGTTCTGGGTTACAGCGTATAATGGAGTTGGAATCAAGTGAAACCTTTCACAACTTTGTATACGTGGATGAGGCTGGCTTCAACCTGACCAAATGCAGAAGGCGAGGTCGGAATATCATTGGTCACAGAGCTACGGTGGATATGTCAGGCCAACGGGAAGGAAAAATCACCATGTGTGCTGCCATTTCGGAGCATGGTGTCCTCACCCATATCCCCCTTATAGGACCATACAACACCCAGCATCTAGCATGGTGTCCTCACCCATATCCCCCTTATAGGACCATACAACACCCAGCATCTAGCATGGTGTCCTCACCCATATCCCCCTTATAGGGCCGTACAACACCCAGCATCTAGCATGGTGTCCTCACCCATATCCCCCTTATAGGACCATACAACACCCAGCATCTAGCATGGTGTCCTCACCCATATCCCCCTTATAGGGCCGTACAACACCCAGCATCAAGCATGGTGTCCTCACCCATATCTCCCTTATAGGTAGGGATGGGAATTGATAAGAATTTAACGATTCCAATTCCATTATCGATATTGCTTATCGATCCGATTCCTTATCGATTCTCTTATCGATTCTCATTGGGTGAGGAAATAATTACAAATTTGTTTGTTTGTATTAACTTGCTTTAATATCTGATAAGAACACCGCACATACTCAGAGTATACACAAATTATGTGTAGCAACCTCAGAACAAACCTAAAAGTAGGTGAGCTACAAAGTAAAGTCCAGGGACCTTTGATTTTTTCACATTCATTGGTCCAGCCAAAAAAAAAAAACTGCCATTTAAGTGCCATAAAAACTAAAAACACAGACGGTAAACAGTCAAGGAAGAGTTTGTTCCTTTGGGAATATTCAACCTGAAACTAAATTCAACTCAACTGACATACAAAATAGAAAGAAGTCTTCTGTAAAGACCACAACTATCAACTTGGGCAAATGATTGACAATGGAGATTATTATCCGTATAGTAAAAGTTTACACAATGAAATGGCGCTCACATTAACTAAATAGACAAGTTACCTTTGGCATTTATAGCAGATGCCGTCTCGTTAACTCCGCTGCTGCTTGACTCACTTGTTGTTGTGTCGCTGAGTAGTAGAGAATCAAACACGCGACAGTCCTGCAAACGGATTGCGTGCTGTGTGGCCAAATGCTTCTGCATATTGGAGGTAGTTCCCCCAATTGCCGAAATTAAACTTTTACGACTGTTGCAAATGACTGCATTGGCGTCTTTTCGAGTGACATATAACCACACTTTAGATCGCTTCTGCGTAACCAAATATGGAAGGCCAAGTGGCTCAAAACGTGACACACTTCGAGCGTTTCTTGTGGCTGATGACGTTCAAATCAAGTGTAAATTTGTGAAATACACGCGCTGAGATCGCCTGTTATTAGACGTGCGTTCTCCTCATGCCGTCCAAAGCGAGTGTCAAAAGTGCATTTCACGTGATCACAACGCCTGTTCTACAACGCACGTTCTCTAATAAGACGTTCAAAACGAGTGTAATGATGTATTTTCACTTGATCTGTTCAAGTGTATGTACATGTTTTTTTGCACTCGCTTACTTCAAGTGTAATGTCATTTTTACACTCGTCATTTACGTCTTGAATTATAGGACGCTCGTAATTGGTCGGTCTTTCTTGCACTCGCTAACTTCAAGTGTAATGTCATTTTTACACTCGTCATTTACGTCTTGAATTATAGGACGCTCGTAATTGGTCGGTCTTTCTTGCAATCGCTTACTTCAAGTGTAATGTCATTTTTACACTCGTCGTTTACGTCTTGAATTATAGGACGCTCGTAATTGGTCGGTCTTTCTCAGACGCTCGTCGGACTTTGGCGCATGCGTATTTTGAGAAGCTGATATAATTGCATTACCTAGCCTATGTTTTCTTCAATATTTTTTTTCAATTTCAGTCACAGCATTGGACAGTTTGTGTTATAGATTAATAATAGTTGTCTAGCAAAAACATTTACCTTAGAGATATACACACATACACGTATACATATATATACACACATATATATATATATACACATATATATATATATATACATACATATATATACACATATAAATATATATATACATACATACATATATACATACATATATATACATACATATATATATATATATATACATACATACATACATACATATATATACACACAATTGCATTACTAGACCTGATATTTTCCCTGGGTATTGTTTTAATATGTTTCTTGGTTATAAATGAGAGTTTGGTAATGCTTGCTCAGATTTCACTTTGCCACTATTAATCTACAACACAAACTGTCCAATGCTGTGACTGAAATTGGAAAAAAGGATTAAAAAAAACATAGGCTAGGTAATACAATTATATCAGCTTCTCAAAATACGCATGCGCTGTAGCCTTAAAAATGAATGGTGCCAAAGTCCGACGAGCGTCTGAGAAAGACCGACCAATTACGAGCGTCCTATAATTCAAGACGTAAACGACGAGTGTAAAAATGACATTACACTTGAAGTAAGCGAGTGCAAGAAAACATGTACATACACTTGAACAGATCAAGTGAAAATACATCATTACACTCGTTATGAACGCCTTCCCAGTGGGCACCTTGACGTCAATTTGACATCAATTTGACGTCAAGCATTGATGTCAAATTAACGTCACGAGATAGGTCAAAAATGAAAGTTGGATTGACGTCAAAGTCGGGACGTCAATTTGATGTCAAAATCTTGCTCTCTCGATGTCATGTTGGCGTAATTTTGATGCCATTTTGACCTCATTTTGATGTCATTTTGACGTCAAAATTACATCCAAATTTATTGACATATTTTTATATAATTTCAATGTTAAGCATCACTCAATTTCAACATAAATGTACAATGACTGACAACACACACATACTTTGATCTTAGATCTGATATGTATTTTTTATTTTATAAAGGCATCTTCAAACATATAATATAACATATATGGAACATAATAAACCCTGTTTGAGTCATGAATTTAAAATTAGGGCAGTGTATCCTTAGTCGTAGTTCAACGTAATACTTCAGGTTCTAGCAATATGGCCCTTTGTCCCTTGATCTACTTTCACAGTGAATTTGTTGCTAAAGTTATTCTCTATGAAAAACAGTGGGGGAAATGTTGGGTGAAAACAACAAACAAGTGGTAGTACATCATCTGAAAGTACTTAAAGTACCTAAAGACTGGCAGTCATTTTACAAGCAAACATACTGTGTGTAATACAGTGTTGATGATGGTATGTGGGATGGAGGCCAGAGTAGCGTACCCAATCTCCAGACACACACTGGCGATGTTCCTTAAACCCTCCAAGAATCTGGCGTGTAGAGCAGCCTCGGTAATGTCGAGCACCTCAGGGCTGTAGACACTACCGTTGTCATACACCTGCTGGATGAGCAGGCCAAAGGAGAAGGGCGAGATGTTTAACATGTTGAGCAGTGTGGCCTCGCTATGGATTTACACTTCCAGAGCTCTCAGGTGCCTGTAATAAGGGAAAAAAGAAGAAAGTAAATGGGCCTGTCCATTAACATAACGAACACTAGGGATAGGCCGATACCACTTTTTATGGAATGAGTACAAGTACTTGAGCCCAGTATCAGGCCCTATACCCATTACCAGTATCGGTCCCATCCCTACTTAGTACCCATCAATAGTAGGCTACTCTACAGTATATAGACTAAAACTAAAAGATAACCCACATTATAGCCTAATCACATGCAGTAGTCAGAGGTGCAGATGTGTACTAACATGACAATGGATCGGGTCAAACCTTTTGTTAATATCTGTTAATTGTGTCATAAGGATCTCATTTCACTGCTAGTAATCAGTCCACATTTTGTACTGAATTATAGAACGTGAACACTCATTGAAAGCCAGAGAGCAGCAATTTCAAAACATCACATTCGTCCGGGCTGTTGTGGTGTCTCATTTCCATGGGGAATATTTTCTCCCTTATGTCTTGCCACTCTGTTTTGAAGGACAGGGTGTAGGGGAAAACAAAGGGGGAAAACAGAGAAATGGGATTGGGCCTAAATCTACATTGTTGTTTGCATCAGCTCCTACCTTCCGGCGCCCAGTGCCCCCTCTTCTGTCCGGTGTCCAGTGCCCCCTATTCTGTCCGGTGTCCAGTGCCCCCTATTCTGTCCGGTGTCCAGTGCCCCCTATTCTGTCCGGTGTCCAGTGCCCCCTATTCTGTCCGGCGCCCAGTGCCCCCTATTCTGTCCGGTGTCCAGTGCCCCCTATTCTGTCCGGTGTCCAGTGCCCCTATTCTGTCCGGTGTCCAGTGCCCCCTATTCTGTCCGGTGTCCAGTGCCCCCTATTCTGTCCGGTGTCCAGTGCCCCCTATTCTGTCCGGTGTCCAGTGCCCCCTATTCTGTCCGGTGCAGCGCGCAAATGGTTGGCCATAAGGCAACCAATGGAAGCTTCTGTGATCCCGGGTAGTGACTTCTGGATGGCACCTGAAAAATATAACAGCAATTTGCCATTTACCTTCACATACTGATAAAATAAAACATGATCTAAAGAATAGAGCTATATGTGATGTAGGTGCACAAATAGAAAATGTAATTACCCATAATGACATTATAAAGATCCATTCTTCTGAATAGCAGCTTGTCACCAGTCCCATCCAAATTCATTATGGACATGAGGCTATTTGTGAGCACTCTGTTAATAAAAATGGGAATAAACAAAGTTATACATGCTGTACAGCAAGAAATGTGAAATGTTTTTTCAATGCAGCCACTATTTTTGTTTAGAACACACTTACTTTTCTTTTCCATTGGGAAGACATCTTCTCTATGGTTAGATCTGTGTTCTCTCTCACGGCTTGGCGTTTCCAGGGTGCTGGACCTGGAACATTTGTCTGGTCTTTCCAGGGTGCTGGACCTGGAATGATTGTGTGGTGTTTCCCTGGTGTGCTCTTGACCAATCACTTGACGGCTGGAACTGAGCATGGAGCTGGACTTGGATTTCTTTGGTGGCGGTGGCAGGGAGGGGCCTGTTTGATCGCAAACATTGAGACAATTTTAGGCAACTGACTTAGCAAAAGCAATCAGCATGATGATGTTATTCATTTTTTGTTGTAGGACAAGGAAAGAAAAATGTAAAATAAAAAATAATATGGATGGCTGCTATTGCAACTTACATCTTATTCAAATCTGCATGTGACTGCTGGTGCGCTGAAAATAATCGAACATATTTCACATACTTAGAAAATAAAGTTACATTCAATCATTGTTCATTTGTTAAATCCTTATTAAAATAAACACTTCTTACAAAATTGTACAATTCAAATATTATAAGTCATAAGGATATTATATTACCACTACAAGAACTTACATTTTCCAAGGAGATTCTTCTCATATACATAGTAGGCTATGTTTACCATAGGGTTATAACTAACAATTATTTTGGTGGTCAACTAATCTGTCACAGACACACACGCATGCACACACGCGCACACACAGACACACACGCGCACAACCACCCACACACGCATGCACGTCAAATTTGACCGCAAAATTCAAAAGGGTAACAACTAACAGTGTTTAACAACTAACACAGTCACCTTTCTAACAAAATGTATTATAATGTCTTGTAAAAACATTTAGAATCCCACATTAAGGTTTAATATGGTATTTACATTCAATGTTATACTTGAATCTCATGTTTTTACCTGCAATATGCCGTTTAAACGGTACAGTTAAGCTAACCTCAGCTAAAGTTAGCTAGCTAGCTCAAGGATGTGAAATTATTCGACATCATTTGGAAAATAACACCCATTAAAAACGTATTAACCGGTGCATAAGACGGTGTATTAAGAACAACAATAGCAAGATAGTTGGTTACTTACCAGGATTTGGAAGTGAAACATTTAGAGTTTCTAAATGTAATGTCTCTCGGCTGGAGAGCAGACTGGTGGTGACTGTGATCGGCTGGTGACTGTGATTGGCTGGTGAGCAGACTGGTGCATGTGATTGGCTGGTGAGCAGACTGGTGACTGTGATTGGCTGGTGAGCAGACTGGTGACTGTGAGAGCGGTAACGTGGATCTGATAATGTTCCGCCCAATATGGCCAGGATGTGGCGTCATTTTGTAGACAATTAGTCCGTGATGATTATTTAACAAATCAGTTTCAATAACAGATTAAATTGACATTTTATAGTATATGCCATTAGCGTCTGATGTCATTTTAAACGTAAAAATATAAACATGATTTAAATAAATAAAAACACACATGCAAAATACAAAATTTCAAGATCATTCTAGGTCTTCGATGTTAAAAATGAGTTGCATTGACTTTTTTTTTTACTTTTTCTGACATTTCAGACATTGTTTTGACATCAATTTGACGTCGTATTTCCTGACATCAAATCAACATCAATTTAATGTCAATGATATTGACCTTTGATGTAAGGACCAAAAAAAACATGTCAGAATGATACCTTTGTTAGCCCTCTTTACAACCACAAGGAAATAATTACAGAATATAATGAAAACATGCATATTCATGCATGTCAAACACGGTGGTCAAAATTTTGACCATTTGTTGACGTCAAATTGACGTCATGGTGCCCGCTGGGTTATTAGAGAACGTGCGTTGTAGAACAGGCGTTGTGATCACGTGAAATGCACTTTTGACACTCGCTTTGGACGGCATGAGGAGAACGCACGTCTAATAACAGGCGATCTCAGCGCGTGTATTTCACAAATTTACACTTGATTTGAACGTCATCAGCCACAAGAAACGCTCGAAGTGTGTCACATTTTGAGCCACTTGGCCTTCCATAACCAAAATGCGCAGCGCGTGTGTGACGGTCATGATGACACATTTGCAACGAGCCGAACCGTTAAGCGGAATCGTTAAGCAGGTACATTAACGGTTCAAAGGAATCGATTCACTGGGAACCGGTTCTAAAGAAGAACCGGTTCTCGATTCCCATCCCTACTTATAGGGCCATACAACACCCAGCATCTTCTTCACTTTTTAGAGACCCTCTACAGGGCTCTCATCCCTGAAAATGAGAGGGGTCTGTTTAGAGAGAATTTGCCAAAGTACGTGGTCATTTGTGATAATGTGAGTTTCCATCGATCAAACATTGTAAGGCACCAGAGGATGCTGATAGAATTCCTCACACCTTATTCACCATTCCTTCACCCAATTGTGTTCTTTTCAGGGTGGAGTTGGAAGGTGTACGATCGCCAGCCACACACACAGATGACCCTGCCGGCTGCCGTGGATGCAGCATGTGAGGACGTTACAGTCGACGCCTGCAGAGGTTGGATAAGGCATTCAAGAAGATTATTTCCACGTTGCGTTGCAAGGGAAAATATCCATTGTGATGTGGATGAATATATGTGGGGCGACCCACAGGAACGTCTGGATGAATAGAGACAGCACTAGAACTGTGTTGCGTGCAAAGTTGCCTTAGTGGTGTTTGTTCTCTGTGTTTTTTCCTTTACAGTTTTTCTCCATTGGTTTGGCAAATTTTTTGAAAGAGAAATTACATTGTCAAAACAACATGGACAAACCTCCAAACCACTTGGCAATTGTTCACAACAGAATTGAATTTCTCATTCATTTCATCAAATTGCAAATGTCTACGTATATGTCTCAATGTCTTAGTACATCTTTGCAAATGATTAAGTACAGGTAGCCTACATTTAGCATAATTTCAAAGTGAATAGATCTTGTTGATCTAAACTGATTGTTGATTCTCAGTCTAATGGTTGTTTTCTCCAAAACGTGTCAGCGTCATTTCGTTGTGTAAGTCATCACATGCACAATAGTCTGTTCAATTGTCAAAAGTAGTCAAGAACATAAAACCATGAATACCATATATAAATCCCTTGGAACATTTGGTACATGTACATATTACAGCAATTGATTGAAACTATAACTTGACTGAAGTAGGAGTGTCACACTTCTCAGATGACAAATCAAACTGTATGTTTAGTTAGCTGACAGGTGCTGTCCATGACTGTGAATGCTGCCAAACATGTATGTAAAGTGCTTGACCATGCAGGACCAGTACATCTTCTAAACATGGAGGCACCTAGCCAAGTAAATGAACAAGAGCAATGGCCTGCTCGAGGAAGAGGAGTAAGGTTGCATGGTGGTGGAATAGGGGGAAGAGGCCTAGGAGCATGAAGACACCATGCTGTCCCGGATGAAATTCGGGCCTCAATTATAGACCATGTCATCAACCATGGCCTCACAATGGTGGAGGCAGGTCGCCATGTGCAGCCTAATGTGTCTCGCTCTACAGTCTGCTCCATCATCCAGCCTAATGTGTCTCACTCTACAGTCTGCTCCATCATCCAGCCTAATGTGCCTCGCTTTACAGTCTGCTCCATCATCCAGCCTAATGTGTCTCGCTCTACAGTCTGCTCCATCATCCAGCCTAATGTGCCTCGCTCTACAGTCTGCTCCATCATCCAGCCTAATGTGTCTCGCTCTACAGTCTGCTCCATCATCCAGCCTAATGTGTCTCGCTCTACAGTCTGCCTCATCATCCAGCCTAATGTGTCTCACTCTACAGTCTGCTCCATCATCCAGCCTAATGTGTCTCACTCTACAGTCTGCTCCATCATCCAGCCTAATGTGTCTCTCTCTACAGTCTGCTCCATCATCCAGCCTAATGTGCCTCGCTCTACAGTCTGCTCCATCATCCAGCCTAATGTGTCTCACTCTACAGTCTGCTCCATCATCCAGCCTAATGTGTCTCGCTGTACAGTCTGCTCCATCATCCAGCCTAATGTGTCTCGCTCTACAGTCTGCTCCATCATCCAGCCTAATGTGCCTCGCTCTACAGTCTGCTCCATCATCCAGCCTAATGTGTCTCACTCTACAGTCTGCTCCATCATCGAGCCTAATGTGCCTCCCGCTACAGTCTGCTCCATCATCCAGCCTAATGTGTCTCGCTCTACAGTCTGCTCCATCATCCTGCCTAATGTGTCTCGCTCTACAGTCTGCTCCATCATCCAGCCTAATGTGTCTCGCTCTACAGTCTGCTCCATCATCCAGCCTAATGTGTCTCACTCTACAGTCTGCTCCATCATCCAGCCTAATGTGCCTCCCGCTACAGTCTGCTCCATCATCCAGCCTAATGTGCCTCGCTCTACAGTCTGCTCCATCATCCAGCCTAATGTGTCTCGCTCTACAGTCTGCTCCATCATCCAGCCTAATGTGTCTCACTCTACAGTCTGCTCCATCATCCAGCCTAATGTGTCTCGCTCTACAGTCTGCTCCATCATCCAGCCTAATGTGTCTCGCTCTACAGTCTGCTCCATCATCCAGCCTAATGTGCCTCGCTCTACAGTCTGCTCCATCATCCAGCCTAATGTGTCTCGCTCTACAGTCTGCTCCATCATCCAGCCTAATGTGCCTCGCTCTACAGTCTGCTCCATCATCCAGCCTAATGTGTCTCGCTCTACAGTCTGCTCCATCATCCAGCCTAATGTGTCTCGCTCTACAGTCTGCTCCATCATCCAGCCTAATGTGTCTCACTCTACAGTCTGCTCCATCATCCAGCCTAATGTGCCTCCCGCTACAGTCTGCTCCATCATCCAGCCTAATGTGTCTCGCTCTACAGTCTGCTCCATCATCCTGCCTAATGTGTCTCGCTCTACAGTCTGCTCCATCATCCAGCCTAATGTGTCTCGCTCTACAGTCTGCTCCATCATCCAGCCTAATGTGTCTCACTCTACAGTCTGCTCCATCATCCAGCCTAATGTGCCTCCCGCTACAGTCTGCTCCATCATCCAGCCTAATGTGCCTCGCTCTACAGTCTGCTCCATCATCCAGCCTAATGTGTCTCGCTCTACAGTCTGCTCCATCATCCAGCCTAATGTGTCTCACTCTACAGTCTGCTCCATCATCCAGCCTAATGTGTCTCGCTCTACAGTCTGCTCCATCATCCAGCCTAATGTGTCTCGCTCTACAGTCTGCTCCATCATCCAGCCTAATGTGCCTCGCTCTACAGTCTGCTCCATCATCCAGCCTAATGTGTCTCGCTCTACAGTCTGCTCCATCATCCAGCCTAATGTGTCTCACTCTACAGTCTGCTCCATCATCCAGCCTAATGTGTCTCGCTCTACAGTCTGCTCCATCATCCAGCCTAATGTGTCTCACTCTACAGTCTGCTCCATCATCCAGCCTAATGTGCCTCGCTCTACAGTCTGCTCCATCATCCAGCCTAATGTGTCTCTCTCTACAGTCTGCTCCATCATCCAGCCTAATGTGTCTCGCTCTACAGTCTGCTCCATCATCCAGCCTAATGTGTCTCGCTCTACAGTCTGCTCCATCATCCAGCCTAATGTGTCTCTCTCTACAGTCTGCTCCATCATCCAGCCTAATGTGTCTCGCTCTACAGTCTGCTCCATCATCCAGCCTAATGTGCCTCGCTCTACAGTCTGCTCCATCATCCAGTCTAATGTGTCTCGCTCTACAGTCTGCTCCATCATCCAGCCTAATGTGCCTCACTCTACAGTCTGCTCCATCATCCAGCCTAATGTGCCTCACTCTACAGTCTGCTCCATCATTCAGCCTAATGTGTCTCGCTCTACAGTCTGCTCCATCATCCAGCCTAATGTGTCTCGCTCTACAGTCTGCTCCATCATCCAGCCTAATGTGCCTCGCTCTACAGTCTGCTCCATCATCCAGCCTAATGTGTCTCGCTCTACAGTCTGCTCCATCATACAGCCTAATGTGTCTCGCTCTACAGTCTGCTCCATCATCCAGCCTAATGTGTCTCACTCTACAGTCTGCTCCATCATCCAGCCTAATGTGTCTCGCTCTACAGTCTGCTCCATCATCCAGCCTAATGTGTCTCACTCTACAGTCTGCTCCATCATCCAGCCTAATGTGCCTCCCGCTACAGTCTGCTCCATCATCCAGCCTAATGTGCCTCGCTCTACAGTCTGCTCCATCATCCAGCCTAATGTGTCTCTCTCTACAATCTGCTCCATCATCCAGCCTAATGTGTCTCACTCTACAGTCTGCTCCATCATCCAGCCTAATGTGTCTCTCTCTACAGTCTGCTCCATCATCCAGCCTAATGTGCCTCGCTCTACAGTCTGCTCCATCATCCAGCCTAATGTGCCTCGCTCTACAGTCTGCTCCATCATCCAGCCTAATGTGTCTCGCTCTACAGTCTGCTCCATCATCCAGCCTATTGTGTCTCACTCTACAGTCTGCTCCATCATCCAGCCTAATGTGTCTCGCTCTACAGTCTGCTCCATCATCCAGCCTAATGTGTCTCGCTCTACAGTCTGCTCCATCATCCAGTCAAATGTGTCTCGCTCTACAGTCTGCTCCATCATCCAGCCTAATGTGCCTCACTCTACAGTCTGCTCCATCATCCAGCCTAATGTGCCTCACTCTACAGTCTGCTCCATCATCCAGCCTAATGTGTCTCACTCTACAGTCTGCTCCATCATCCAGCCTATTGTGTCTCGCTCTACAGTCTGCTCCATCATCCAGCCTAATGTGTCTCGCTCTACAGTCTGCTCCATCATCCAGCCTAATGTGCCTCGCTCTACAGTCTGCTCCATCATCCAGCCTAATGTGTCTCGCTCTACAGTCTGCTCCATCATCCAGCCTAATGTGCCTCACTCTACAGTCTGCTCCATCATCCAGCCTAATGTGCCTCGCTCTACAGTCTGCTCCATCATCCAGCCTAATGTGTCTCGCTCTACAGTCTGCTCCATCATCCAGCCTAATGTGTCTCGCTCTACAGTCTGCTCCATCATCCAGCCTAATGTGTCTCACTCTACAGTCTGCTCCATCATCCAGCCTAATGTGTCTCGCTCTACAGTCTGCTCCATCATCCAGCCTAATGTGTCTCACTCTACAGTCTGCTCCATCATCCAGCCTAATGTGCCTCGCTCTACAGTCTGCTCCATCATCCAGCCTAATGTGCCTCGCTCTACAGTCTGCTCCATCATCCAGCCTAATGTGCCTCGCTCTACAGTCTGCTCCATCATCCAGCTTAATGTGTCTCTCTCTACAGTCTGCTCCATCATCCAGCCTAATGTGTCTCTCTCTACAGTCTGCTCCATCATCCAGCCTAATGTGCCTCGCTCTACAGTCTGCTCCATCATCCAGCCTAATGTGTCTCGCTCTACAGTCTGCTCCATCATCCAGCCTAATGTGCCTCGCTCTACAGTCTGCTCCATCATCCAGTCTAATGTGTCTCGCTCTACAGTCTGCTCCATCATCCAGCCTAATGTGCCTCACTCTACAGTCTGCTCCATCATCCAGCCTAATGTGCCTCACTCTACAGTCTGCTCCATCATCCAGCCTAATGTGTCTCACTCTACAGTCTGCTCCATCATCCAGCCTATTGTGTCTCGCTCTACAGTCTGCTCCATCATCCAGCCTAATGTGTCTCGCTCTACAGTCTGCTCCATCATCCAGCCTAATGTGTCTCGCTCTACAGTCTGCTCCATCATCCAGCCTAATGTGTCTCGCTCTACAGTCTGCTCCATCATCCAGCCTAATGTGTCTCGCTCTACAGTCTGCTCCATCATCCAGCCTAATGTGTCTCACTCTACAGTCTGCTCCATCATCCAGCCTAATGTGTCTCGCTCTACAGTCTGCTCCATCATCCAGCCTAATGTGTCTCACTCTACAGTCTGCTCCATCATCCAGCCTAATGTGCCTCGCTCTACAGTCTGCTCCATCATCCAGCCTAATGTGCCTCGCTCTACAGTCTGCTCCATCATCCAGCCTAATGTGTCTCTCTCTACAGTCTGCTCCATCATCCAGCCTAATGTGTCTCACTCTACAGTCTGCTCCATCATCCAGCCTAATGTGTCTCTCTCTACAGTCTGCTCCATCATCCAGCCTAATGTGTCTCTCTCTACAGTCTGCTCCATCATCCAGCCTAATGTGCCTCGCTCTACAGTCTGCTCCATCATCCAGCCTAATGTGCCTCGCTCTACAGTCTGCTCCATCATCCAGCCTAATGTGCCTAGCT
Source organism: Dallia pectoralis (assembly GCA_029465975.1). Classification (NCBI taxonomy): domain Eukaryota; kingdom Metazoa; phylum Chordata; class Actinopteri; order Esociformes; family Umbridae; genus Dallia; species Dallia pectoralis. The sequence goes on along the minus strand of CM055740.1, from coordinate 17,589,801 downwards.
CTACAGTCTGCTCCATCATCCAGTCTAATGTGTCTCGCTCTACAGTCTGCTCCATCATCCAGCCTAATGTGCCTCACTCTACAGTCTGCTCCATCATCCAGCCTAATGTGCCTCACTCTACAGTCTGCTCCATCATCCAGCCTAATGTGTCTCACTCTACAGTCTGCTCCATCATCCAGCCTATTGTGTCTCGCTCTACAGTCTGCTCCATCATCCAGCCTAATGTGTCTCGCTCTACAGTCTGCTCCATCATCCAGCCTAATGTGCCTCGCTCTACAGTCTGCTCCATCATCCAGCCTAATGTGTCTCACTCTACAGTCTGCTCCATCATCCAGCCTAATGTGCCTCGCTCTACAGTCTGCTCCATCATCCAGCCTAATGTGCCTCGCTCTACAGTCTGCTCCATCATCCAGCCTAATGTGTCTCTCTCTACAGTCTGCTCCATCATCCAGCCTAATGTGTCTCACTCTACAGTCTGCTCCATCATCCAGCCTAATGTGCCTCGCTCTACAGTCTGCTCCATCATCCAGCCTAATGTGCCTCGCTCTACAGTCTGCTCCATCATCCAGCCTAATGTGTCTCTCTCTACAGTCTGCTCCATCATCCAGCCTAATGTGTCTCACTCTACAGTCTGCTCCATCATCCAGCCTAATGTGTCTCTCTCTACAGTCTGCTCCATCATCCAGCCTAATGTGTCTCTCTCTACAGTCTGCTCCATCATCCAGCCTAATGTGCCTCGCTCTACAGTCTGCTCCATCATCCAGCCTAATGTGCCTCGCTCTACAGTCTGCTCCATCATCCAGCCTAATGTGCCTAGCTCTACAGTCTGCTCCATCATCAAGTCTAATGTGTCTCGCTCTACAGTCTGCTCCATCATCCAGCCTAATGTGCCTCACTCTACAGTCTGCTCCATCATCCAGCCTAATGTGCCTCACTCTACAGTCTGCTCCATCATCCAGCCTAATGTGTCTCACTCTACAGTCTGCTCCATCATCCAGCCTATTGTGTCTCGCTCTACAGTCTGCTCCATCATCCAGCCTAATGTGTCTCGCTCTACAGTCTGCTCCATCATCCAGCCTAATGTGTCTCGCTCTACAGTCTGCTCCATCATCCAGCCTAATGTGCCTCACTCTACAGTCTGCTCCATCATCCAGCCTAATGTGCCTCACTCTACAGTCTGCTCCATCATCCAGCCTAATGTGTCTCACTCTACAGTCTGCTCCATCATCCAGCCTATTGTGTCTCGCTCTACAGTCTGCTCCATCATCCAGCCTAATGTGTCTCGCTCTACAGTCTGCTCCATCATCCAGCCTAATGTGTCTCGCTCTACAGTCTGCTCCATCATCCAGCCTAATGTGTCTCGCTCTACAGTCTGCTCCATCATCCAGCCTAATGTGTCTCGCTCTACAGTCTGCTCCATCATCCAGCCTAATGTGTCTCACTCTACAGTCTGCTCCATCATCCAGCCTAATGTGTCTCGCTCTACAGTCTGCTCCATCATCCAGCCTAATGTCAGAGTTCCCCGCTCTGGACCCGGGTAAGGTCTCCCTCTGGTGGATCTGGAGAGGTTGGCATCTGCACGCACCTGTCACCATTCCCGTAATCACACACCTGCACCAAGTCTTCAATCACCAGGGTATAAGAGGGAGAGCCTGACAACCAGCCGACGTCGGATTGTACCTAGAGTCACGTATGTCGACCTCGGTCATATAAAGTCTCAGTCAGAGTAATTCAAGTCCTATCGAGAGCTGTTTGTTGTTTTGTGTCGTGTTAGTCCGTGTCCCGTACTTACCTCTTGTCTCGCCTCCTCCGTTACAGTTTGTTCCTGTTCTGTTCCTGCACTCGGAGAATCACTGGACACCCTGCACGTTCTGGGATATCGTCACCTGGGATTCACCTTCATCACCGGCACTCCTCACCCCCGCTCCTGTCTGCTCATCACCATCAGTTGTTTTCCAAATAAAACATCCATTTGTTCACTTGCCATCTGACTGCCGTGTCATCGTTCTGCATTTGGGTTCTTCCTCATCACAACCCTGACAGAACAATCCGACCATACCATGGACCCAGCGAACTTGGACGCGGCGCCAGGCGATATCAGCCCAAGGAGCCATGTTAGGACAGCACCAGTCCTCGCTTCAAGGAATAGTGGACAACCTGAGATCCCTGTCGGACAGCGTTGCCGCTATTCAGGCGCATCTCAACACACCACCCCAGCCTCCGGCACCCAGCCCGGCTGAACCAGTTTCGGTGGTCATGTCGATTCCCGACCGCGAGCCCCAGGTCCCCATGCCAGACAGATACGACGGACACAGTGGCAGGTGCCGTTCGTTTCTGATGCAGGTGGGACTGGTGTTTGAACAACAGCCCGTTCTTACCCGAGCGAGAGAGCCAGGATTTCTTTTATACTCGGGCTACTACGCGGTGAGGCGTTGGAGTGGGCGTCGGCCGTATGGGAGAAGCAGGGCGCAATCACCCAGTCATGTGAGTTGTTCACCGCAGAGATGCGGAAGATTTTCGATCACCCCGTTCGGGGTAAGGACGCTCGGCGACTATTGTCAATACGCCAAGGTTCACGTAGTGTAGCAGAGTATGGCATCGAGTTCCGTGTTCTGGCTGCGGAGAGTGGCTGGGACGAGGAGGCGCTACAGGGCGTCTTTTACAATGGATTAAATGAGGACATTAAGGACACGCTACTCTCCTATCCGGAGGCACAGGGCTTGGAGGAGTTGATCCGGCTAACCACACGGATTAATAACCGTAGTAGAGAGCGGAGACGTGAACAGGCTTCAGCACCAGGGAGAGCCCCGTGTCCCAGAGTCAACAACCCAGAGGGAATTACTGACCCCGAACCCATGCAATTGGGCCGTTACCAGATCTCGGAGGCGGAGCTTCGGGCGCAGACGCACGTCCAACAGCTGTCTGTACTGTGGGAAATCGGGCCATTTTCTATCGTCTTGCCCATGGAAGGGGGAAACGGTTCCGCTCACTAGAAGTAAGGAGGATTCTAGCGAGCGAGTGTCTAGGTCCCTCCTCCCACATATCTCGGACGCCGCTTAGGATTTCTGTTAGAAGGGGCACTACAGTGATGGAGGTGGAGGCACTCATTGACTCGGGGGCTGATGACAATTTTATGGACCACAAGCTGGTAAACCTTTTAGGACTCAGTAGAGTTCCTCTTCAGGAGGTTATTGAAGCTAACTCCCTAGATGGCCGATTATTGGCCAGAATCTCGGACAAGACGGAGCCGGTCCAGCTCCAAATTTCGGGTAACCACTTAGAGCAGATCAGTTTCCTTGTTTTTAAGTCTCCTAGAGTACCCGTGGTTCTGGGTTACCCCTGGTTAGCAAAGCACAATCCGACGGTCGACTGGTCCACTAGCCGTGTTTTAAGTTGGAGTGATTTCTGTCTGGCTAATTGTCTTCAGTCTGCTCGTCCCCAGGGTGTTCAGCAGGAGAGTTCGGTGCCTGTTCCTGACCTCACTCTTGTACCTCCCGCCTATCACGACCTGGGTGAGGTGTTCAGTAAACAGCGGGCGTTATCTCTACCTCCTCATCGACCATATGACTGTCCCATAGAACTGCTGCCTGGGGTCGCCCTACCCAAGGGCAGACTCTACAACATCTCCAGGCCAGAGCGGGAGGCCATGGAGAACTACATCAAGGATTCATTGGCTGCTGGAATCATCCGTCCCTCGTCTTCTCCGCTGGGCGCAGGGTTCTTTTTGTAAAGAAGAAGGATGGCACACTCAGGCCGTGCATAGACTATCGGGGTTGAACAACATCTCGGTCAAGAACAAGTACCCTTTACCTCTGATGAACACTGCTTTTGATTCCTTACAGGGCGCTACGGTGTTTACCAAGCTCGATCTACGCAACGCCTACCACCTGGTCCGCATCCGTGAGGGGGATGAATGGCTCACTGGATTCAACACTCCACTGGGTCACTTCGAGTACATGGTAATGCCATTCGGGTTAACAAATGCTCCGGCTGTCTTCCAGTGCCTGGTGAATGACGTGTTACGTGACATGCTGGGTCGCTTTGTTTTTGTCTACCTGGATGACATCCTAGTGTTTTCACAGAATCAGGAGGAACATCAGAGGCACGTCCGCCAGGTTCTACAGCGGCTGCTGGAGAACCGGCTCTTTGTGAAAGCAGAGAAGTGTGAATTTAACACCAGGTGCACAAGCTTTCTAGGCTATATCATCGCCCAGGGAGAGGTGAAGATGGATCCCAAGAAGGTGCAGGCCGTCCAGGAGTGGCCCAGACCCAACTCCCGCAAGGAGCTGCAAAGGTTTCTGGGGTTTGCGAACTTCTATAGACGGTTCATCCGTAATTACAGCCGGATTGCAGCCCTCTAACAGACCTGACTTCCAGTCTCAGAGCGTTCCGGTGGTCTCCTGGGGCTGAGTCGGCCTTCCAGGAGCTCAGGGAGCGTTTTACATCGGCACCCGTCCTCTCCCAACCAGACCCGTCTCTACAGTTCGTGGTAGAAGTTGACGCGTCGGAGGTCGGAGCCGGGCGGTGCTCTCCCAGAGAACCAAGGAGGACAACAAGCTTCATCCCTGTGCGTTCCTGTCTCACCGACTCTCCCGGCGGAGAGTAACTATGACATTGGCAATAGGGAGTTGCTTGCGGTGAAGCTGGCCCTGGAGGAGTGGAGGCACTGGTTGGAGGGGGCGGAACAACCGTTTGTGGTGTGGACAGACCATAAGAACCTCGAATACATCCGGACAGCCAAACGGTTAAATTCCCGACAGGCCAGGTGGGCTCTGTTTTTTGGACGCTTTGATTTTGTCCTGTCTTACAGACCCGGATCCCAGAATGGGAAGCCTGATGCCTTGTCCAGGGTCTTCTCGAAGGAGGAGACGAGGAAGACGCCAGAGACCATCCTGCCACTGAGACGGGTTGTGGGAGCCCTCCAGTGGGGGATCGAAGGGAAGGTTCGGGCAGCCCTTAGGGTGGACCCGGGCCCAGGTAATGGCCCTCCGGGTAGGCTGTTTGTTCCCGAGGGGACGCGACCGGCAGTGCTGGAGTGGGGCCACTCGTCTAAACTGACCTGTCATCCTGGAGTGGCACGTACCATGTCCTTTCTGCGCCGTCGATTCTGGTGGCCGGCCATGGGTGAGGACACCCGGGCATACGTGGCGGCCTGTCCAGTGTGTGCGCAAAACAAGGGCTCAAACCGGCCCAGCGTGGGACTATTGAGGCCATTGCCGATCCCTCATCGTCCCTGGTCCCATCTGGCCATGGATTTCGTCACCGGACTTCCCGTGTCTGGGGGTAACACGGTGGTACTAACGGTAGTGGACCGGTTCAGCAAGTTTGCTCATTTCCTGCCGTTGCCCAAGCTCCCGTCGGCCAAGGAGACAGCAGAAATTATGGTAAGGGAGATATTCCGCATTCATGGTCTTCCTGTTGACATTGTCTCTGACCGTGGTCCTCAGTTTGCCTCAGCCTTGTGGAGGGCTTTCTGCACCGCCGTTGGAGCTACGGCCAGCCTCTCTTCCGGGTTCCATCCTCAGACTAACGGTCAGGCTGAGAGGGCCAACCAAAAGATGGAGTCGACCCTACGATGCCTGGCTTCCTCTAACCCCACGACCTGGTCTGAGCAGATTCCATGGGTGGAGTACGCACACAATACGCTCCCCACTACAGCGACCGGTATGTCCCCCTTCCAGTGTGTTTACGGCTATCAGCCTCCACTATTCCCATCACAGGAGAAGGACCTGGCCGTACCATCGATACAGCAGCAGTTTCGCCGATGCCACCGGACATGGCATCGCGCCCGGATATCTCTGCTGAGAGCCTCAAATCAGTACCAGCAACAGGCTAACCGCCGACGCACTCCAGCACCATCCTACTCAGTGGGAGACAAGGTATGGCTGTCAACCAGGGACCTCCCCCTCCGCACCGAGTCCAGGAAACTGTCACCCAAGTTCATCGGTCCCTTCCCAATCCAACGTGTCATCAACCCCACTGTGGTCCGCCTCAAGCTCCCTCGGTCCCTTCGTGTACACCCATCATTCCATGTGTCCTGCATTAAACCTGTGTCCTTTTGTCGCCTCCTTCCCCCCCCACCTCCTCGGCCGCCTCCCCGTATGATTGATGGGGCCCCGGCCTTCACGGTAAAGAAGATTATGGACTCTCGGAGCAGAGGGTGGGGTTACCAGTTTTTGGTAGACTGGGAGGGTTACGGTCCGGAGGAGAGGTGTTGGGTTTCCCGGCGTCTGATTCTGGATCCCAGCCTGATCCAGGACTTCTATCGGCGGAAGCCGGGAGCCCCAGGTGGACCGCCTGGTGGCGGTCGTGGGGGACGGGGTACTGTCAGAGTTCCCCGCTCTGGACCCGGGTAAGGTCTCCCTCTGGTGGATCTGGAGAGGTTGGCATCTGCACGCACCTGTCACCATTCCCGTAATCACACACCTGCACCAAGTCTTCAATCACCAGGGTATAAGAGGGAGAGCCTGACAACCAGCCGACGTCGGATTGTACCTAGAGTCACGTATGTCGACCTCGGTCATATAAAGTCTCAGTCAGAGTAATTCAAGTCCTATCGAGAGCTGTTTGTTGTTTTGTGTCGTGTTAGTCCGTGTCCCGTACTTACCTCTTGTCTCGCCTCCTCCGTTACAGTTTGTTCCTGTTCTGTTCCTGCACTCGGAGAATCACTGGACACCCTGCACGTTCTGGGATATCGTCACCTGGGATTCACCTTCATCACCGGCACTCCTCACCCCCGCTCCTGTCTGCTCATCACCATCAGTTGTTTTCCAAATAAAACATCCATTTGTTCACTTGCCATCTGACTGCCGTGTCATCGTTCTGCATTTGGGTTCTTCCTCATCACAACCCTGACACCTAATGTGTCTCACTCTACAGTCTGCTCCATCATCCAGCCTAATGTGCCTCGCTCTACAGTCTGCTCCATCATCCAGCCTAATGTGCCTCGCTCTACAGTCTGCTCCATCATCCAGCCTAATGTGTCTCTCTCTACAGTCTGCTCCATCATCCAGCCTAATGTGTCTCACTCTACAGTCTGCTCCATCATCCAGCCTAATGTGTCTCGCTCTACAGTCTGCTCCATCATCCAGCCTAATGTGTCTCGCTCTACAGTCTGCTCCATCATCCAGCCTAATGTGTCTCGCTCTACAGTCTGCTCCATCATCCAGCCTAATGTGTCTCACTCTACAGTCTGCTCCATCATCCAGCCTAATGTGTCTCGCTCTACAGTCTGCTCCATCATCCAGCCTAATGTGTCTCTCTCTACAGTCTGCTCCATCATCCAAACCGTTCGCAGGGAAAACAGGAATGTAGTCAGTCAATGATGGAATTATATGTTGTATAGGACAGGACACTGTGCATAGAGCAAGACATTTACCTATTTACCTATTCATTTTGTGTGTGTGTGGAATAGTTTATTTTCCACAGTATTGTTGAATCTGTGGCCAGACAGACAGAAGTGTGTGGATGGCCAGGAGGGTGAGGACAGTGACCAGTGAAGAACTGTTAGTTGTGATGCTCCAGCTTCTTTTACAGCACTGTAGGCTGCATAACATTTTCAGTGTTTTTTGTACACTTTTGTATATTACAGTATTTCCCAGACGCTTTGGTGCGTTTCTCTCATTGTACGTCACATGTGCAAAATAGTATGTGCATTTCTCAAAACACTACAAACAGCAACACACAATAGATATGTTGCAAAAGCTAGAAATGTACCCAAAATTCTTTGTACATCTCTCAAAAGTAAATATTCATGTCAATGAACATACAAGTGCCTTCAAAATGAACAGTTATTGTGTCACCGTTCACGAACAAGGTGGTCAAAATGTTTAGTCATGTTGTCTTTGTAACTGTGTACACTGTCTATATTACCTGATGTAAACTTAGGCTACAGTTTGGATGAAAGTTACTGTATTGAAAATGCACAAGGCTGCACTTCTACATATATCAACAGTACTAATTTACATATTAGTGTACGTGGGTTCAAATATTGATTGAATGAGACTGGACAGGATTTTGTTTTTCACAGTGTTTACTAGTGCTACTATATAAAGAAAAACGAAATACTTTACATCACAATCAAAAACCAAGTGGCACAAAGAGAAAAAAACATTTTAGAAAAAACACAGAAAACACCACTAAGGCAACTTTGCACGCAACACAGTTCTAGTGCTGTCTCTATACATCCACACGTTCCTGTGGGTCGCCCCACATATATTCATCCACATCACAATGGATATTTTCCCTTGCAACGCAACGTGGAAATAATTTTCTTGAAAGCCTTATCCAACCTCTGCAGGCGTCGACTGTGATGTCCTCACATGCTGCATCCATGGCAGCCGGCAGGGTCATCTGTGTGTGTGGCTGGCGATCGTACACCTTCCAACTCCACGCTGAAAAAGACTCCTCAATTGGGTGAAGGAATGGTGAATAAGGTGTGAGGAATTCTATCAGCATCCTCTGGTGGGTCACAAACCACTGCCTTACAATGTTTGATCGATGGAAACTCACATTATCACAAATGACCACGTACTTTGGCAAATTCTCTCTAAACAGACCCCTCTCATTTTCAGGGATGAGAGCCCTGTAGAGGGTCTCTAAAAAGTGAAGAAGATGCTGGGTGTTGTATGGCCCTATAAGGGAGATATGGGTGAGGACACCATGCTAGATGCTGGGTGTTGTATGGTCCTATAAGGGGGATATGGGTGAGGATACCATGCTAGATGCTGGGTGTTGTATGGCCCTATAAGGGGGATATGGGTGAGGACACCATGCTCCGAAATGGCAGCACATGGTGATATTTCCTTCCCGTTGGCCTGACAAATCCACAGTAGCTCTGTGACCAATGATATTACGACCTCGCCTTCTGCATTTGGTCAGGTTCAAGCCAGCCTTATCCACGTATACAAAGTTGTGAAAGGTTTCACTTGATTCCAACTCCATTATCTGCTGTAACCCAGAACACACAGGTGAATTTGTTTTGGTAAGGACAAGTGACACAAAATGTACACATATTGCATCCTTGACAGGTGGTCAGAATTCATCTGCATTAAATCATGCTTTTTTTACAAAAGGTTTCATAGAAGTGTAAAAATAAGCTTGCCAGTTTATGACAAATAGTTTAAATTTTTTGCATATAATGACTTGAGCAAGGAACTAATGTCTAGATGTTTTGAGAGGTAAGACTATTCAACAGAGAACCATGTACTGTATTTTGATCAACATGAAATGAGCAATTGAAAATGTAGAAACAGCTTACACTTGTACATAATCAATTGCAATATTTACAAGAGCAATTGCAATTTGACCAAAAGAACAAGGAACTGCTTTACTGATGTGAACAAGTGACTAGATGATGTGGACTTTGTACAAGTAGTTTCAAGATTTGTACACTTGATCTAAAAAATGCACCAAAGCTACTGGGAAAAACTGTATGCTGTATACATTCCTTTTTACTCTGATGTATGGAAGTTACTTTATGTGTATGAATGATAAAGGTTACAATTTCCTTAGCAGTATGAGTGCAATGTGTGATGTCAAACCTTGGGGTGAGGGGGGGCACTCTTACCCTAAAATCCTATTTCTATTTTTTTTTTCAGTTTTATACACAATTGTATTCTGTTAGTTAAAAAAAAACAGTACAGTAACTATTATCAATGAAGGACTGAGCTAAGACTGAAAAGTGGACATGAGGGATAATTCAATGGTCCTCTGCCATAGTGACATAACATCTAAACATTTTGACTTGCAGTGCTTTCACAATGCCAAAGGGACGAAGCATTTTGGGGGCACTGCTTAAATGAGAAGGACATTTAGTTTTGACACATGAGTGAACTGTTTTGGGAGAGGTATGAGCTATTGCAGGTGAACCATGGTGTTGTGCCGAACCATCCACGTTATTTTGGCAAACGCACCAAGAGTGTTGAGAACGTCTGGTCTGTTTCAAGAAATGAGACAAAGCAATTGAGAAGGATCTTTGGCATTTTGGTGGCACAGTATGGAGTTACATTTGTCTCAAAAAGAACAAACAAAATTATTACTATTGCAACCAAAAAATATGTATTTCAAACAAAAAAATAAATATTGAATGCAAAACATCCACGAAAAGGTATCGAGATCCGCAAGAAATCAAAACGTTTTAAATGCAAAGACAAATGTATTGCAGTTTTTTTCTATCTCTGCTTACGTTGCCATGGTTTTTGCTCTCGGTCTTTTTTTGCAGTTGTGAGTTCAGGTTTTTGCTCTCGGTTTCTTTTTTTGCAGTTGCGAATTTTTTGACAAATGTATTGCAATTTTTTTCACAATTGTAACGTGTGGGCGGTGTTTAGATGACTTCCAAGAAGACGGGTCTCCATTGGTCAGCTGGATTTCGAGCAGTAGATTGCATTGTCACGATGGCTGGGCAGCCGGAACGTGGCTTTTTGCAGCCTCAGGTGGTATGCTCACAAACTCACCTTATAGTATTGGGTTTTGTTCCTTGACATTTTACATTTATACAGTAGGTCTGCCATCGTGACATAGACGAATGAAATTCAAAGAATGCAATCTACTGCTTGAAATCCGACTGACCAATGGAGACCTATGGAGTCTTCTTGGAAGTCATCTAAACCCCGCCCACACGTTACAATTGTGTCAAAAAATTCGCAACTGCAAAAAAAGAAACCGAGAGCCAAAACCTGAACTCGCAACTGCAGAAAAAGACAGAGAGCAAAAACCATGCCCAGAATCTTTAAACAGTGCCTTTTTCCAGTTACAAAAAACAGACTGTGATGTGAAAGCAGATTCAGGAGTACTGGTTTAAGCTCCACTCAAAGGCAGAGCATCATATAAATTCTATGTATGCCTGGAATCAGCATAAAAGGGCTGTGGACAGCAACACATCAATGTTAGATGTAGAGGAAAACTGTACCTACATTAAAACAATTGCCGATGTGCTCCTATTAACTGCCACTCAAAATATAGCTCAGAGAGGTCATCGAGAGTCTGATGACTCTCACAAGGGTAATGTTTATGTTAATATTAGAAGAAATAGCGAAGCATGACCATTTAATAAAGAAAAGGTTGAATGCATGTGGCAATGCTAAGTACACAAGCCACCAAATCCAAAATGAAGTTCTTGAGGGCTTAGCTAAGATGGTACAAAGTGAAATAATAAGAGAAGTAAAAGAAAGTGAAGTTTTTAGTGTAATTGCAGACGAAACCAAAGATTTAACACTACAGAACAAATGTCTGTAGTTGTGAGGTACTATTACAACGGGGTCATCCACAAAAGCTTTTTACACTTTCAGTCAGCTGAAAGCTTAGATGCAGCAGGTCTCACAAAAATGATTATTGATTGCCTTGAAAAACATGGTCTGGACTATAGAAATAATCTTGTGGGGCAAGGTTATGACGGTGCATCTGTCATGAGCAGAAAGCATTCTGGTGTGTCTGCACGGATTAAGGACAGAGCCAGATTTGCATTTTATGTGCACTGTAATGCACATTGTTTAAATTTGGTTCTTGTTGATGCTGTAAAAACAGTGCCTGAGGCAGTTAACTTCTTTGCTCTCCTGCAGAAGCTTTATAACTTTGTGTCTGGCTCGTACATTCACCTCAAGTTTCTTGCAGTTCAGAAAGAGCTGTATCCACAGGAGCAGCCCAGGGAACTACAGAGACTTACAGATGTAAGGTGGGCATGCAGATACATGGCATGCCGTAATCTGAGGGACAGGCTTCCAGCAGTTCTGAGAGTGCTGCAAGATAGTGCACTTGAAAACAGTGGGGATAGATCAATTGAGGCAAGGGGACTTCTTTCTCAGATTGATTTGCATTTCATAGGGCTTTTGGTTACCTTTTGTAAAGTGCTTGGTGATGCCAAGGGTCTTTCTGATATGCTCCAATCAAGCTCTCTCGATCTAGCAAGGGCTGTGGATCTTGTAGGTGCCCTTACAGACACCTTACAGGAATACAGAAGTGAGGTTTACTTTGGAGAGTTATGGAAAGAGGTTCAGGGCTTGACATTAACTTTTTGAGACACTTGTCCTTCGGACAAGTAAATTTATGTTTCACTTGTCCATGCACAAAAGTAACTTGTCCGGGTAAAGATTTATAAATTACATTTTTATTTTTGCAAATTGAAAGCATACAAAGTATAAACACACTATCAATATCAATACAATTCATTTCAAACAGTAGAAAGGACTTTGTCTCAATAATACAAATTATTGAGACATAACTTTGCACGCTGGTGTGCAGTCTATCACCAGAGGTAGTGGTGACTCTTGGTGTAAAAAATAAAACTATCGGACCTTTATGCAGCCTAAGTCATATAGGCAACATAACTGGAACACTATTCATCCTCTGTATCTTCGGACCGACACCTCCTTGATTCCCAGGGGTTAAATCCTGGGCGCCGCTGCGTTTTGCTGCAGGTCCACCACCTCTCCACCACCAATCCAGCATCAACGTTTTGCATCTTTGGGCCCTCTACTGACAGAAATAGCAGCCTCTGAAGCTGGACTGAGCTGAGGCTGGTCCTCCAGTCAAACAATTTAGGTGTTATAAAAACATATATATTTGTTACATACAACATTTACACAACTTCTGCAGATTTAAACACGTTGTTCTGTAAGTTACTGTTTTGCAGGTCCGTCCCAAAATACTTTTGTAACATACAGACTGTGCAGTTAATTTAATGCTCAACACTTGAACAGGGGTGTCATTACTTGAAAGAGGAACTCTGCATCATCTAAGTTACAGTATGTACATTATCAGGGTTTGGAAATTGTGACTTAAGTAGGCAAATGGCTGGAAGAACATAGCTTTTCTTAATTAGGGGTGTAACGGTTCACAAAATTCACGGTTCGTTTGATACGATACACTTGTGTCCGTCAACCACACAATAGAGTAACGTTACGTTAGCTCAGTTTCGTTCCGCTTAACTTACATTATGTTTGCCATTTGATGTTGGACATTATGAGCGCGCTTGCCACACACGACGCGGCTGTATTTGAAAATTGAAATAAAGACATTTTGGTCAGCAATAAAAAGGGTCCAAAATGCGCACCGAAAACCGAACTGAAAGCCTTGTACCAAACGGTTCAATATTACGAATACATGTAAACCTATCGTTACACCCCTATGTAATTTCAGTTAATCAAACAGCTGCAAGACCCAGTGCAATGTAAAACGTAACTTACTTGTCAGCCAGGGTGGGTTGCTCCCGACAGACCCCGCAGAGCATAACTCCGTCTTCATAAACAACCCAGTCGAATTCATCCTTCCATTTGTTTACGAAATTTCTGTCTCGTTTTAATTCTGTTGGTGTGAGGTGAATTGTTTTAGGCGCTTTTCCTGGCGGTTGGCCGGGCTGCGGAGCCTGAAGAAACATCTCCTTTTGTTGTTTAAATGCCGTGGCGGTTGCGACCACTAACGCAGGTAAAAATGTTTAAACTTGGACCGACTCCTGATTGGCCAATCAAAGCATTCTGAGTTGGAGGCTGTTTCGACGGATTGTGTGGCAGTAAATGTGTTCGTTTCAAATCGGTAAATTAAATTAGTAAAATAGACATAATGAGCGGCGCATAACGTGAAGTAACATGGCATTTTATTTAGTTTGAAATTTTACTTGTCCAGTGGGACAAGTAATTTTCTCTTCCACTTGTCCCACAAAAAATCCACTTGTCCCGGACAAGCAGACAAGCCTTAATGTCGAGCCCTGCAGGTTGAAAAGGTTGCAGAGCACTTCAAAATAAGTGTATAAAACAGTGTGTAAAAGTAAGCCTAAAACAAGCGTAAGATTCCACGACTGATTGCTGATGAGCACTGTAGGGCAGGCAAATAGTGACCAAAGTGATGGTGAGAGCTTCCAAAGAGCTATCTTTTATCAGGTGCTTGACCGTCTCACAGCTGAGCTGCAGAGACATTTTTCAAAGAAGAATTGTGAGATAATGCAAGGGGTTCAGTCTCTCAATCCAAAAAGCGCAACATTCTTGAAAGAGGAGCCTCTGTTTGCCTTTGGTCAGACCTTTGAGTCTGATTTAGAGGACATCAAACATGAGGTTCATCAAACCAAGCGGCTTCTTGATAGGAGAGAGAAAAGTGGCAAGGACAGACCGTCTACTCTCCTTGAGTTTGTTGTGTTTCTAGAACCATATAAAGAGGTCTTCCATGAGCTGTTTCGACTTTGTCAGATTTCTGTTGTTACCCCAGTCAGCAGTGCTTCTTGCGAGAGAAGCTTCTCAGTTTTAAAACTGATTAAAACCCACCTTAGGACAACAATGGCTGATGACCGGTTAAGTCACCTTGGAATTCTGAGTGTTGAGTCAAGGAGGGCACGCTCCATCAACATGGATGCATTTGTTAAACAATTTGCCAATTCACATCAGAACTGCAGAATTATGCTCTTTTAAATCTACAAAGGACAATGTGTGAGTTAGGTTGTCCCTCTGGTCATGATTATTACCTGCACTGTGTACTAGTATAATTTAATTTCTTTTTGTATTTTATTTAAATTTATTATTCTGTACATTTGTAATGTCGTTGGGCACCAAAGTTTTTTTTTATTTTTAAAGTTCTGCTTGAAACCTGTCTTCAAATTGCAGTGTTTTTTTGTGTGTAAATTTAGTGTTTTGAAAATAAACTATGCCCTTTCTGTAACACAGAAATACTGTTGTAAATCCCTGGTGCTTCACATTTTTTCCTAAATATATTTAGGATATTCAATCCAGATTATATATTTATGAAAACCGTGATCCAAGTCTCTCTCCCTCTCTCAATTTAGTTTAGGGTTACAATTTAGGGTACTTTTAGATTCAGGCATTATTGGTTAAGTTTAGGGTTAAGCTTAGGCAGTAGTGTTAAGTTACTTTTTCTGGTCCCCACAAGGCTAGCTGTACACAACTGTGTGTGTGAAACTGAACTTCGGTTCCAAGGTAGAGACACTGACTATTGTTATTATGTTCTAGTGAAGTTACCTTTTTGGACCACACCATCTGCTACATTGAAGAATTATGGGTTGAGGGAATTATTACTTCTACCTGTAATCATCAATCATAGGATTTATTAATTCCACTTATGCCGGGTTAGGTTTACACTAACTTTCTGTCATTGTCTATGGACCCCCTGAAATAGCCTCGCACACCCCTTGGCCACCCCATGTATAAAAGTCTAGTTCCGCCACTGACTGGTATCATTAAAAGTAGCTAGGCCAACTGCTACTATTGTAGGCAATAGTATAGATTGGGTGTTAATGATATGTCAGTGTATTTTACAATTATGGTTGAGTGACTCGTTATCCAAACATTTGTTTCGTAAATGTTTTGTTAAATTCTCTAGAATGGGCAATGGTATGTAGCGAGAATGTTAGTAGCTAACATCTCGGTTTCTAGCATGGCATTAGCTAACATGTATTGGCTAGTTAGTCGTTAGCTAGCATGGCTCAATAGCACGTGGTCGAAATTGCACATCTGCTTTAGAAAATATATTTTATTAAACATTGTCTGAGAGGAAGGTAAACCACTACATGAGCAGAGTGAGAGAAACTTTATGTGCTGTAGTTTGACTTCTGATATCCCACAATATTGTTAAGCTGCGACTGTCATGTGGTACAGAATCTGTAAAGTATTGACACCCCCCTCTGCCCGTGTGTGTCTCTCTCAGAGATGTTTGGAGAAGACATACATAGAAAAAAGGCAGCCGTAAAGGGTCCTCCTCCCGCCGCTCCAGCGGAGCCCACAGTGTTGCTAGCACCGCTAGCATATCGAGCAGCAGTGAGTACCACCCATGCTTGTGCACGTGTGTCATTAGCTCTTTTTTTAGTGTAGACTTTTCTTAGTTCCTAGCTTGTTTGTAAATGTTTAATTTACTTTAAATTAGCAGTAATAATTCATGGTGGGGGGCAAGGTTTGCTTCACACCGGCTTCAAATAATTTTCCTGGGCCTTTCCACCCTATCACCGTGACCTCTGGGAAAGAGAGAAGATGGTACAAGTTTAAATATTCTCAGTTAATATGTACTTATTTATTTGTATTTACTGGTTTACTTCCCCATCATACGTGTCACTTGTTACTTAGCAGGACAACAGAGCCAGGGTGGAAAAGCCTGTGAGGGACAAGAAAAAAAAAGTAGTGTTGGGTAAACAACCCCACTAGTGTTGGGTAAACAACCCCACTAGTGTTGGGCAAACAACCCCGCTAGTGTTCAGCAAACAACCCCGCTAGTGTTGGGTAAACAACCCCACTAGTGTTGGGCAAACAACCCCGCTAGTGTTGGGCAAACAACCCCACTAGTGTTGGGCAAACAACCCCACTAGTGTTGGGCAAGATACAGCAATACTCCTGCAGAACACATGATATCATCATGCAAAAAATATTTCTGCCCTTTGGTTTCTTATGGCGAGGAGAGTGATGCCGGTCTTTAGAGGCAAATTACTCA
Source organism: Dallia pectoralis (assembly GCA_029465975.1). Classification (NCBI taxonomy): domain Eukaryota; kingdom Metazoa; phylum Chordata; class Actinopteri; order Esociformes; family Umbridae; genus Dallia; species Dallia pectoralis. Next base: position 17,573,385 of record CM055740.1, on the reverse strand, counting down.
AAATTAATTTTTCCAGATCTTTTTAAGTCAGGCATCATTTTATTCAGCGGAACCTCAGCTTTTCAATAAGATATAGCAGTTTAGCGGGCTTCCATGTCAGCACACACTAGACAAGAAAACGTGGGTCTGTTTAGAACTCTGCCCATTAATTTCCTATGGCGGGTCATGGTGAGCTTCAGAGGCAAATTACTCAAAAAGTATATTACCAGTAGGGGTGTGCGATATTGACAAAAAATGATATCTCGATATTTTTTGGGATTTTGCCGATAACGATAATCTGACGATATTTAGCATTATTCAAAAATGTGTTTGTAAATGTCTTATATTCAACTAGCTCCGTTTTACAATATCAATAGGATATTAATATATTACTAGTTGAAACATATTGTTGGAATGGGTATTTATTATTTAAAACTGAAGCATGCATGTAGAAACAACACAAATCACTGCTCTGCTGTAACTGTGCAGTATTCTAACAAATAACCCTAACCCTATAATAGTATCTAAATGCAAACTTCTGTCAAAAACAGCACTAGAAAACATTAGTAAACAAATTACTCCCTTCTGTAAAAGGTTCTATAGTCAAAAATACAAAAAAATAGCCCATAGTATTCTCAATTAACTAACTTGGCTCTGGCGTTCTGCTTGACCACACATCGGTTGTTGTGGCAAAATGTAACCTTCTGCACTTCATGCCAAGAGTTTAGCGACATGATTCATACTATTTAGGCACGCTGTTTTACGAAAGTATTTCTGTCCAGGCAGTGTGTATCTTGGATGTAACGTCTTTAAAAACTGTTTAAAACCATCTCAACCGCTTGAATTGGCACCATGTCTCTGGCAACGTAATTGGTGACGGCGTTTATTAGATCTTGCCGTCTGTCGATTTTTCTGTGGCAATGTACTTTCTTGGTAAATGAATCAGCCAAAGTTTGTTACGGGTGTTTTTTTTATTTGACCATGTCAGCTGCAGGCGCGTCGTGTTCGGCATATATATATATATATATATATATAGGCCTATATATATATCACGGCATATATAATTTATTATATATATATAGTCCGATCTTTTTGATCATCTTCGAATGAGATATATATATATATATATCTCGCGAAGCTTTTCATAATCCTCATATTCAGTGCAGTGGGTAGTTCGAAGATGATCAAAAAGATCGGACTCATAATCTAAACCAGGGGTCCCCAACTGGCGGACCGCGGTCCAGGTCCGGACCCCAAGACCTTTTTATCCGGACCTCTAAACATATTTGTTAAAACGTTTTGGAATATATATTTTTTACCAAAAGTTATTTTTGAACAGGCGTGCGCGAGGGCAGCTTGGCAAAAGCCGGGGTCCGGAGAGATCACAAACATTTAGCATGTATACACATTACTATAATATTCGTGAATTATTATGGCTTTGTCAAAAATCAGAAAAGTAGACTCTGAAAACCGCATTTTTCGAGATGAGTGGACTGAAGCGTACGCGTTCATTTTGCCGTCATCGAGCTCTACTCGGCCCGTGTGTCTTATTTGTTCGGAGTCTGTTGCTATTATTAAAAGCGGAAACATCAAGCGGCATTTCGAGACACGACACAACTTTTAATGAAAATTACCCGCCAGGATCACCCCCGAGGACGAGGAAAATTGGTGAACTGAAAGGACAGTATGCGTAGGGTGGCCAAGTGAAAAATTTAACAATGCTTTTTCCGAATGAAACGTATATCGTTGTGTTCGTCTTGAAGACAGGTCTCATAATATTACCTTATATCCAAGCTGCTTGCCGTAGTTTTAAAGAAATCGCGAGAAAACAAGCCGATTTTAGGGTGCTTTTTCACCCTGGCTCTTCCTATCAATTCTATTGAGCGCTGTGGCACCAAAACTGCTTCAGAACACGGTCCCAATATTCTAAATCTAAGCGATTGTTACTCGTCACAATACCCATACTAGACCCATACTAGACAGTGAAATTAGCGAATCAACAACGCGCCGTATAGATGTGGGAACTACAGACATATAGCACAGTACCCAGAAATGGTCAGTTACGGTGTTTGATTTGCTATCAGGGAGTTAGCGTAAAGGCTACACCATAATGCACTTGGTATGCTTCTTCATTTTAATATCCCGTATGTTAGCACGGTTACTCTTTATGCTATGAAAGTTGTAGGCGTGGTTATTTTTGTTTGGGGGGGTTGGGCATAGTTTTAAAATACTTCTATAAATACCACTCACCGACCTTCCATATCTTTCTTTACAATCAAAACCATGCAATGCCAACGATTTGCACCGTGCATCCCCCGGCCATTCCGTGAGGCTTGGCGTGGGAGGGTATCGTCCAGAGGTTCCAGTGGTGGGTAGCCCAATATTTGCCGAATATTTGTTTTAGAAAATGCTAAAATACGTTATTTTTTGACGAATCACATTTTAATGATCTTAATGTTTTCTCATCACAGCAGGCTTAAGTGTGTGTGTCCTCGCAGACTCCATGCTGAAAGGCATGGAGCATGCTTTTCCACACGCACACTTTTGGGTGCACCCTGGAACCACTCTGGAGAGGGCCACGTACCAGCAATTGTACCACTTTCGTGGTGTGAGTGGTCCATTGTTGCTGGTAATTCACATTGGGACGAACAACATAGCTACCGGGGATTCTCCTTATGACATTATTAGGAGAATGAGGGAACTGATGATGAAAGTTAGGGAGGAGTATTGGTATGAAGTAAGGTTTGCCATTTGCTCCATCCTGCCCCGGCCAATAGACGATGCTACCACAAAAACTATAGTTAGGGAATCTAATCTGCTACTGGAGCATCTGTCTTACGAAAATGATAATGTAATTTTTCTTAGGACCAATAGATTATTCCTGAAGAACTCAAAACCCAATCTGGCATATTATAGTCGTGACCAACTTCATCTTAACCGTCACGGTAAGAGCCGACTTGTTGGTTACTTGCAAAAATTTTGTTTCATTATATGAGGTAGGTTATTTAGATCAGAGTTAGACTTTTAATTTGACTTGTTTTTTTGTTGAGTTCTTCAGTTTTTTTTAATGTCATATCCTTTTCATGTTATTGTTGTTTTCCAAAAAGTAAAATACATCAAATCTCCACATTCATGTGATTACATTTACTTGAATGAGAACTGATGCAACACGTGGCCTAACATCAAAATGAACTATTTGCTCTCTTTTGCGATTCTATTCGCTTTTAAATGCATTTTTATGTTCCTAACCATTTCCTGACTAAAATTGAAACTATAAACTATTTTTTTTATCATTTAACCTTCAACAATTACCCAAATCTGATGTAAATTTAATAAGCAACTCCAAATAAGCATTCCAAAAGACTGCAGTATTGCAACTTCCTTAAATACACAGTAAACTTCAAGAATGTATAAAATGTATTTATTATTTAGCTCAGAAGAGCCTTTGGCTTTGTATTTTAAAACAGTTATTTTATTAGAATTCAGACCTTCCAGTGTTTTCAGCATTTATAACTACACCAATTTAGGTTGTAATAGTGACTCTTAATTATTTATTGCGTTACAATTCTTAACCATGGAAGGACTGAAAACTACTTCTGATTACCCAAAAAACTTCCCTGCTTTGTTGTAGTCAGAATACAGGGAAGGAAAAAAGAGTAATCAGGCCTAATTATCCTTAACAGACATAAGTATAGAGTAAACATGGACTCATCAGGTAGCCTTCTTTAAAAAGGGAAACCCTCAACAGTTTACATTCAACTAGCAGTAATGATTCATGGTGGGGGGCAAGGTTTGCTTCACACCGGCTTCAAATGTCTTTCCTGGGCCTTTCCACCCTATCCTATCACCGTGACTTCTGGGAAAAAAGAGAAGATAGTACAATGGACAGGAGTTTAGCACAAGTTTAAATATTCTCAGTTAATATGTACTTATTTATTTTTATTTACTGGTTTATACTTCCCTATCATACGTGTTACTTAGCAGGACAACAGAGCAGGGGAGAGCTTGGCAAGACAAAACAAACCCCACAACGGATAGGCAAAAAACCCCACTAGTGTTAAGTAAACAACCCTACTAACGTTAGGTAAAGAACCCTACTGGTGTTAGGCAAGATACAGCAACACTACTGCAGAGCACATGATACCATCAGCATTGAAATAAAGAACCTTAATATAATTGCAACAAACATTATATACATATATACACACAAAGTTCTGTAAAAGAACATTTGTGAATTGGCTCTTAAAAGAGCCTTTGGGGGTTGCCAAAAGGAGGGAGAGCAAGCAGCAACAATTCACATGCTTTATTGTTGTATTATTAACGTACAGTTAGTTTTAATCTGGCAGTCAAGCTTAACAGGGAGTTACCATTCAGGCCCCCTGTCTCATATCACTTTCCTGCCAGCCCTGACGCAGTGACTTTTGATTTGTTTTATGGGTACTTTTGATGTGTTTTATGTGAAAACGTACAGTTAGTTTTAATCTGGCAGTCAAGCTTAACAGGGAGTTACCATTCAGGCCCCCTGTCTCATATCACTTTCCTGCCAGCCCTGACGCAGTGACTTTTGATTTGTTTTAGGGGTTTAATTTCTAGATATAGTCTATGAAAGAATTCTTACTTCGTTTTCAAAATAATCTAATAGTAGTGGATATTCTGCTACAGAACTACTTATTTCTTCATCTTCCTCTTCTTCATAATCAATTACAAAAATGTCTTCTTTAGCACTAAGTACCTTCCCTGGCCACCAACACACACTGCCATCCTCACTGCTAATGAACATGTGTTCAATTTTTTTTCCTACTAGATCCTGAGTACTAACGGCTAGAAGCTCTAGGCGATTTTCCTGATATTCGGTCCATAGGGGCAACCAGGGCATATCACTAGTTTTGTCATATTTAATTCTAAACTCATACATTGCATCCAATTCTCTCATGTCTACCACTGTGGCGTCATACCATGTATCTAAAAGATTCCCACTAAATCTATGTTTAACACGCTTTCCAAGTAACTGCTTTGGCATTTTTATACTTGGTAATCTAACTACAGCTAAATTTCCTCTCCTACGCCCTAGATCTTGTGCTTTCAGGTGCTGTCGGGTGGCATCTCTCAAAAACTCCTCCTTCCTTTGAGCAACAAGATCAGCTGGTGCAGTTGTCCGTCCTTCATCTAAACTAGTGTCATGTGACTCACTCATAATTGCTAGTACACTCTTCAGGTTACTGATGAGCTGATCCAATGACAACTTTTTCCCTAGTTTTGATAAGTTAAAAATAGAATTTTCATTTTTCTGGCCTAACACAAAGCGCCTAAATTTTAACTGTGCTGTCACAGCTGCTATTTTGTCCGCGTTACTTAAATGACATATCTGCTCATCTACTTCCTCTACACTAGTCCAGAACCCCCCATATTTGCCGATTTCAACAGTAATTTGTTGTTTTTTAATGACGTCCTGACTGGCTTTCCTATTTAGACTCTCTTGGTTATCGTGAAGTGCCTGGCGTTTTAACTCTCTAATTTTAAACATGCGCTCACAGTAAATGGCTCTCTGTCCTTTAACTGAGGCCCTAGATGTTGCAAGGACCTCAGCCTTCTTCTCTGGATCTAAACTTGACAACCATTCCCATGACCTATTTTGTTTAAACATGATCATGCCTTCTAATGCTATTTTGCTAGCCCTAGTTTTTAATCTCATTAAGTGATCAAAAATCCCAAAATCCCTCTCGCACGAAACATTTGTTTTTGGCGCAGATTCTAATGCTTTATACTGTTCGTCGGATATATTGTCGTACCGTCCATGCTTTAGGTGATCTGATGTCAACCTACAACACACCTTTACTAGACTGGCAAAAAGAAGCTCTAAAGCTTGTTTTGTCAAGTCATCAAACTCATCTGATACTGGCAAAATGAGTTTGTTAAAGATGGGTCCCCTGTGGACATCTATGTCATCAAACAGTGAGACCTCACCTTTAATGAAAGGGCTGCTGTCTGCTTGCCACTCGGTCAGCTTTTTAACAAGCGTACTATACCTGTCGTTCATTGCAAGGAAATGTTCTTTCTTAGCAAGAACTCTCCAAAAAGGTTCTGTAACCTGTTTAGATACAAGGCCTAATGCCCTGCATCCTGCAATGAACTGAGAGACATTCAGGTCAGCATGGACGGCTCGAATTAACCTGTTCTCATTTTGGGTGAGTCTTGTGAATTCTAGCAGGTCGGTATAGAGGAAGTAAACACCTGCTGCATTGTGGAACATCACATTTATGCGGTTACCTTTGAAAGTCACTAAAGGAACATGGTCAGAACCGTTCTTGTTAAGCAAAAAGGTTCTGAATTCAACCGGCTTGCCACTCTTCTCACATGCACGTTCCTGTACCGCTTTACATACAGATCGGATAAGCCTAACTGTACCACTCTCCCCGCTAAATGAATGAGTTGGATCTAATTTAGCACTGCCTACCTTGTCCTGTTGAAATATTAAGGATTCCCACATAGCTAACGTAGTGCCTGCCTGATGTGCCAGCCCATCAATGACATGCATACCGCAAAATAGCTCGTTGACCAAGGAAAGTCTAGCCTTTTCTGTGTCTTCTAAGTCATTAAACCCATCTATAACATCTGGCAATATATTTGACCTGAACTGGGATAGAATCTCATTAAATTTCTTCTCTGCACTCGCTCTATCGCCCATTGGGTTTGTTATTTTACTAAATATATTTTTAAAGTGACGATCATCTGAAAACTCAGTCTTACCACTACTGACCACATCATGTACCATATCAACTATGGTATCAAACATGCATTGTGCTGAACCAAATGCTTGTTCCCTTAAACCCAAATGTAGTCTAGTGCCATCTTTAAAACAAATTCCGGCTGTTCCATATTTATGACCTGTCTTGCTGGTTCCGTCCGTTGTGAGTGTAACTTCATTTTCAGTTATCATCCTATTATGAATTTGTTGTAATGACACCTGTCTCGCTTCTAATGTAATGTTTTTACATGTCGATTTACTAGGTAGCCTATCAATTCGCATTCGTGCCATATTTTTAACTACACAATCTATTACTTGAGGTGCTTTGTTGCTACTAACTCCTAAAGCAGAGGTCAACTCCATTACAGTTTGTCTAGTGCTGTCACTAAACACACGACCATCTACTGTGGGGACATCCCTAACTGTTTCTTCTGCAGGATGTTCTAATTGCCAGTAAACTATCTCATTGTTTAAATCATCCATTTTATCTGGCAATTCTTTTGCCTTCCTCTTCCTATACTTAACTTTATTTATACTGCGTTCTTTTCCACGCTTAAGATTTTCTATTTTAGCTTGTAGCTCCTCAAGATTTCTACATAACTGACTGTTAAGCTGGTCTAACCTTTGGTTCTCTCCTTTTTGCTCCATTATTTTAGATTGTAGAACATCTATTTTATCATCTTTCCGTCTGCTACGCTTGTTTAAATTACGAATGGCGTCTCGCGCGCTTTGATATTTCTTTGTAAGGGAGTCGATATGTTTTTTAGACTGCTGCAGCGCATGCTCCGTTTCGTGACTTAGATTTTGAAGTCTAGAAATGTCTACCTGAATTCTAGAAATGTGCGCGTCTATACTTTTTTTACTTTCTACAGTTTGCTGGTAAAATGTAAACTCATTGCTTAGCCGAGTAACGATTTCATTTGCGTTTACAACACCATCTATTTCATCCGTACATTGAGAGATACAGGGCTCACGAGCGGTAGCAGTGACTGCATCCGTGGTAAACTCTGACTGGTTTGGGGAGATGGTCGGAATTAAAAACGCGCAACGCATAAATGTCTCCCTCTCGTCTAAACGAATTAAGTTTAATCTCTGTGTGAAAATACGTTTTGCTTTATTAAACACTCTATTTCTAGTTGTGGGGTGGTTATCAACATTAAAATTATTAGTTAAAATAGTGTACAATGCATTCGCGGACGACACAGACGACTTCCTAGCAATTGTCATTATTTCAATAACCACTCCGTTTGTTAACAAATCTAATGACAATTTTGGCGATCTGCTAATACTATTAATGTCTACATTAATACCTAACTGCATGCATAATTGAAGTCGTTGCTCCCCCTCACCTGTGGCATTGTTTTTGTGTTGTTTTGTAGTCATCTTTGCACAAATCAGTTAGTCTGACTTTGCTCTCAAGTTATCAGTTTGGAAAAGGTCGAAAAGTATATTTGGTTCGTGTTTGTGTATAGGGGGAGTGGTGTATCCAAGCAGAAACCTATACGTAACATCGAAAGGACTGAAAAGAGCGCGAATATTAGTGGGCAGGGGGGTCTGGGTTCATATATAAAAAGGGAGAAAAAAATATTTCGGCCCATTGGTTTCCTATGGCGAGGGGAGTGATGCCGGTCTTTAGAGGCAAATTACTCAAAATGTATATTTCCAGATCTTTTCAAGTCGGGGATCATTTCAGCAGAACCTCAGCTTTTCAATAAGATATAGCAGTTTAGCGGGCTTCCATGGGATCATAGACAAAAGTTATAAAAACCGATTCTCTTATTGGAACTCTGAGCTCGGCCCATTGGTTTCCTATGGCGCAAATTACTCAAAATGTATATTTCCAGATCTTTTCAAGTCGGGCATCATTTTATTCAGCAGAACCTCAGCTTTTCAATAAGATATAGCAGTTTAGCGGGCTTCCATGGGATCATAGACAAAAGTTATAAAAACCGATTCTCTTATTGGAACTCTGAGCTCGGCCCATTGGTTTCCTATGGCGAGGGAGTGATGCCGGGATGCCGGTCTTTAGAGGCAAATTACTCAAAATGTATATTTCCAGATCTTTTCAAGTCGGGCATCATTTTATTCAGCAGAACCTCAGCTTTTCAATAAGATATAGCAGTTTAGCGGGCTTCCATGTCAGCAAATACTAGACAAGAAAACGTGGGTCTGTTTAGAACTCTGAGCTCTGCCCATTCATTTCCTATGGCGGGGCATGGTGAGCTTCAGAGGCAAATTACTCAAAATGTATATTTCCAAATCTTTTCAAGTCAGGCATCATTTTATTCAGCAGAACCTCAGCTTTTAATAAGATATAACAGTTTAGCGGGCTTCCATGTCATCAAGCGTTATACAAGAAATAGTCTGAAATATCATTTTTCGAAATACTTCCACCTAATGCAAATGTAAGCGCACTTGATACCGTAAACGACCAGATGTTTACTACATAGAACAGTTGTTATTTTTCGATTTCGTCATCAAATGAGCTTATAGTAGCAAAAAAAAAAAAGCCGACCTGTTTTGGTGCCATTATGCGGAAGTGGGACATTTAGCTTATTGTTAGGTTCGAAGCAGCTTAGTGGCGGTTGTTTTCAATACGTTTGCTATGGGCACGCGCATGCGTTCCAGCGTAATAGGCTATCTAGAGACGGCGCTGTTAGCATGGGTGAATTTATTAGCGTTCTATTGGCCACCCTAGTAGAAGAGCTGAGCTACTGTCGGAAGATGTGCAGTCCCAGCTTGACAGCGCCATCCAAAGTGCCCCTTGCATTGCGTAAGCTGCTGATGAATCAACTGACGTGAGTGACAACGCTCAGCTCTTGGTATATGTCCGATTCTATAATGAGGAGACTAAAACATTTGTAGATGACATTTTAGGCGTCACAGATTTAAAAACGCATACCAGGGGAGAGGCAATGGTATGTAGCGAGAATGTTAGTAGCTAACATCTCGGTTTCTAGCATGGCGTTAGCTAACATGTATTGGCTAGTTAGTCGTTAGCTAGCATGGCTCAATAGCACGTGGTCGAAATTGCACATCTGCTTTAGAAAATATATTTTATTAAATATTGTCTGAGAGGAAGGTAAACCACTACATGAGCAGAGTGAGAGAAACTTTATGTGCTGTAGTTTGACTTCTGATATCCCACAATATTGTTAAGCTGCGACTGTCATGTGGTACAGAATCTGTAAAGTATTGACACCCCCCTCTGCCCGTGTGTGTCTCTCTCAGAGATGTTTGGAGAAGACATACATAGAAAAAAGGTAGCCGTAAAGGGTCCTCCTCCCGCCGCTCCAGCGGAGCCAACAGTGTTGCTAGCACCGCTAGCATATCGAGCAGCAGTGAGTACCACCCATTCTTGTGCGCGTGTGTCATTAGCTCTTTTTTTAGTGTAGACTTTTCTTAGTTCCTAGCTTGTTTGTAAACGTTTAATTTACTTTAAATTAGCAGTAATAATTCATGGTGGGGGGCAAGGTTTGCTTCACACCGGCTTCAAATGTTTTTCCTGGGCCTTTCCACCCTATCACCGTGACCTCTGGGAAAGAGAGAGGATGGTACAAGTTTAAATATTCTCAGTTAATATTAGGGATGCACCGAAATGAAAATTCTTGGCCGAAACCGAAAACCGAAAAAGAGGAAACCAAGACCGAAAACCGAAACACCGAAATAAATTATGCCAATTATTAGTACCATTGCATTTATGGATATGAGGCACCAAGGGCGTAGGTTTGGTCTCAGCTTCGGTGGGGACATCTCTCCCCCCTCATCCGGCAAGTGAACTTTTACTGAGAATAATGTGATTATTTTTGCGTTTAGTTGAGACAATAGCCTGTTGCTTTTAGATGGTAATGCTGTTTGTCAGATTCAATATATTGTAGCGACCCTGGTGGTGCCACTACTCCGCCCCTACTAATGGGATATCCCAAATAGGCCACATTACATAAGCAAAATATACACAGGAAACATTTCCACTGTTTATTGTGACTGTAAGATTCTAACATATGGGGTATGTATTAACAGAAAGCACTGGTAACTTTACCGTTGTCTTCAGTCACTCTCCTGTGTACTTATAGCGTGTCAGATAACTCCCCTCCCCTAGGTTTTTTAGCCAATCAAATTACGGCGTTTCTAGTACCGTCCCCCTGGCGCTGCGGTCGGAATTGACCCAAATCGCTTCACAAACTCATAACGGAGTTCGCTAAAATATTAGTGGGGACAATTTAGTCATGTTAAAATGTTGTTGGGGACATGTCCCCAGCGTCCCCCCCTAAACCATGTGAGGCATTTTCTTGCAGGATTTCACTGAACATATCAGACAACGAGGGTGCATGCCCCTCATCTAGTGCAGAGAGACGAGTCTTTTTTTCTGCGCTCTGATCTCCGTGCGCTGCTGCTCTGTGCCCTACTGCTCCGTGCCCTACTGCTCGGTGCGCTATTGCTCCGTCTCCACGCGGGTTCTCCACATCCATCGCCGCCTGGATCATTTCTTGTGCGCGCTGCTTTATTTCTGCATCCAAGTAATGGTCTTTATAACGCGGATCAAGTACAGTCGCGATGAAGTGCAGAGGATCCGAATAGATCACAACATATTTCGGCCGTATTGTTTCGGTGATAAAAGTGTTTCGGCCGAAAACCGAAAATGCCCTTTTGGGCAATTTTCGGCCGAAAATTTTCGGTGGCCGAATATTCGGTGCATCCCTAGTTAATATGTACTTATTTATTTGTATTTACTGGTTTATACTTCCCCATCATACGTGTCACTTGTTACTTAGCAGGACAACAGAGCCAGGGAGAGCTTGGAAAAGCCTGTGAGTGACAAGAAAAAAAAGTAGTGTTAGGTAAACAACCCCACTAGTGTTGGGTAAACAACCCCACTAGTGTTGGGTAAACAACCCCACTATTGTTGGGTAAACAACCCCACTAGTGTTGGGCAAACAACCCCACTAGTGTTGGGCAAACAACCCCACTAGTGTTGGGCAAGATACAGCAACACTCCTGCAGAACACATGATATCATCATGCAAAAAATATTTCTGCCCTTTGGTTTCTTATGGCGAGGAGAGTGAGGCCGGTCTTTAGAGGCAAATTACTCAAAATGTATTTTTCCAGATCTTTTTAAGTCAGGCATCATTTTATTCAGCGGAACCTCAGCTTTTCAATAAGATATAGCAGTTTAGCGGGCTTCCATGTCAGCACACACTAGACAAGAAAACGTGGGTCTGTTTAGAACTCTGCCCATTCATTTCCTATGGCGGGTCATGGTGAGCTTCAGAGGCAAATTACTCAAAAAGTATATTACCAGTAGGGGTGTGCAATATTGACAAAAAATGATATCTCGATATTTTTTGGGATTTTGCCGATAACGATAATCTGACAATATTTAGCATTATTCAAAAATGTGTTTGTAAATGTCTTATATTCTACTAGCTCCGTTTTACAATGTCAATAGGATATTAATATATTACTAGTTGAAACATATTGTTGGAATGGGTATTTATTATTTAAAACTGAAGCATGCATGTAGAAACAACACAAATCACTGCTCTGCTGTAACTGTGCAGTATTCTAACAAATAACCCTAACCCTATAATAGTATCTAAATGCAAACTTCTGTCAAAAACAGCACTAGAAAACATTAGTAAACAAATTACTCCCTTCTGTAAAAGGTTCTATAGTCAAAAATACAAAAAAATAGCCCATAGTATTCTCAATTAACTAACTTGGCTCTGGCGTTCTGCTTGACCACACATCGGTTGTTGTGGCAAAATGTAACCTTCTGCACTTCATGCCAAGAGTTTAGCGACATGATTCATACTATTTAGGCACGCTGTTTTACGAAAGTATTTCTGTCCAGGCAGTGTGTATCTTGGATGTAACGTCTTTAAAACTGTTTAAAACCATCTCAACCGCTTGAATTGGCACCATGTCTCTGGCAACGTAATTGGTGACGGCGTTTATTAGATCTTGCCGTCTGTCGATTTTTCTGTGGCAATGTACTTTCTTGGTAAATGAATCGGCCAAAGTTTGTTACGGGTGTTTTTTTATTTGACCATGTCAGCTGCAGGCGCGTCGTGTTCGGCATATATATATATATATATATATATTAGGGATTCACCGAATATTCGGCCACCGAAAATTTTCGGCCGAAAATGGCCCAAAAGGGCATTTTCGGTTTTCGGCCGAAATACTTCTATCACCAAAACAATAAGGCCGAAATATGTTGTGATCTATTCGGATCCTCTGCACTTCATCGCGACTGTACTTGATCCGCGTTATAACGACCATTACTTGGATGCAGAAATAAAGCAGCGCGCACGAGAAATGATCCAGGCGGCTATGGATGCGGAGAACCCGCGTGGAGACGGAGAAATAGCGCACGGAGCAGCAGAGCACGGAGATCAGAGCGCAGAAAAAAAGACTCGTCTCTCTGCACTAGATGAGGGGCATGCACCCTCGTTGTCTGATATGTTCAGTGAAATCCTGCAAGAAAGTGCCTCACATGGGCGTAGGTTTAGGGGGGGACGCTGGGGACATGTCCCCAACAACATTTTAACATGACTAAATTGTCCCCACTAATATTTTAGAGAACTCCGTTATGAGTTTGTGAAGCGATTTGGGTCAATTCCGACCGCAGAGCCGGTACGGTACTAGAAACGCCGTAATTTGATTGGCTAAAAAACCTAGGGGAGGGGAGTTATCTGACACGCTATAAGTACACAGGAGAGTGACTGAAGACAACGGTAAAGTTACCAGTGCTTTCTGTTAAAACATACCCCATATGTTAGAATCTTGCAGTCACAATAAACAGTGGAAATGTTTCCTGTGTATATTTTGCTTATGTAATGTGGCCTATTTGGGATATCCCATTAGTAGGGGCGGAGTAGTGGCACCACCAGGGTCGCTACAATATATTGAATCTGACAAACAGCATTACCATCTAAAAGCAACAGGCTATTGTCTCAACTAAACGCAAAAATAATCACATTATTCTCAGTAAAAGTTCACTTGCCGGATGGGGGGGGAGAGATGTCCCCACCGAAGCTGAGACCAAACCTACGCCCTTGGTGGCTCATATCCATAAATGCAATGGTACTAATAATTGGCATAATTTATTTCGGTGTTTCGGTTTTCTGTCTTGGTTTCCTCTTTTTCGGTTTTCGGTTTCGGCCAAGAATTTTCATTTCGGTGCATCCCTAATATATATAGGCCTATATATATATATCACGGCATATATAATTTATTATATATATATAGTCCGATCTTTTTGATCATCTTCGAATGAGATATATATATATATATATATATATATCTCGCGAAGCTTTTCATAATCCTCATATTCAGTGCAGTGGGTAGTTCAAGATGATCAAAAGATCGGACTCATAATCTAAACCAGGGGTCCCCAACTGGCGGACCGCGGTCCAGGTCCGGACCCCAAGACCTTTTTATCCGGACCTCTAAACATATTTGTTAAAACGTTTTGGAATATATATTTTTTACCAAAAGTTATTTTTGAACAGGCGTGCGCGAGGGCAGCTTGGCAAAACCCGGGGTCCGGAGAGATCACAAACATCACAAACATTTAGCATGTATACACATTACTATAATATTCGTGAATTATTATGGCTTTGTCAAAAATCAGAAAAGTAGACTCTGAAAACCGCATTTTTCGAGATGAGTGGACTGAAGCGTACGCGTTCATTTTGCCGTCATCGAGCTCTACTCGGCCCGTGTGTCTTATTTGTTCGGAGTCTGTTGCTATTATTAAAAGCGGAAACATCAAGCGGCATTTCGAGACAAGACACAACTTTTAATGAAAATTACCCGCCAGGATCACCCCCGAGGACGAGGAAAATTGGTGAACTGAAAGGACAGTATGAGCATGCAACACGGGTGATAACACAGTCCCTTACAGCACAGCAACGAGCCTATGAGTGCTCACTTCGCGTACAGTGGATTTTGGGCAAGCATTAAAAGCCTTTTACTGACTCCGGAATGGTGAAAGAATGTATGGAGGCGTTGGCAGACACGCTGTTTGAGGGTAAAGAAGGACAGCAGCTAAAACAAAAGGTGCGTCAGATTCCTTTATCATCCACAACAACAACAAGAAGAGCTGAGCTACTGTCGGAAGATGTGCAGTCCCAGCTTGACAGCGCCATCCAAAGTGCCCCGTGCATTGCGTTAGCTGCTGATGAATCAACTGACGTGAGTGACAACGCTCAGCTCTTGGTATATGTCCGATTATATAATGAGGAGACTAAAACATTTGTAGAGGACATTTTAGGCGTCACAGATTTAAAAACGCATACCAGGGGAGAGGACATATATTTGGCCATAAAGGAAATGCTGACACAGAGGAGAATCGATGTAAAAAATGTTGTCTCCATCACCACTGACAGGGCACCGTCTATGATGGGAAGAGAAAAGGGTGCAGTCAGTCGACTGAAAGAGGACAACCCAGAGCTCTTGTCATATCACTGCATTATCCACATGTCTGTTCTCTGCTCCACACTTTCAGAGCACCATGCAGAAGTTATGAACACCATCACCAAACTAGTTAACTTTCTCAGGGCTTCATCAGCTCACCAGCATCGTCTGCTCAGGGAGTTCTTATCAGAAGTAGATGCTCCTGCCAATGACCTGCTCTTGCACTCCAATGTCAGATGGTTGAGTAAAGGAAAAGTGCTTGCTCGCTTTTGGAAGATAAGAAATGAAATTAAAGATTTCCTTGCACAACAAAAGAGTCACAAGGCAGAGGTGTTTTTGCACTTTTTAGAAGAGGAAAGTAACATGGACACACTGGCCTTTCTGGTCGACATCACAGGGCATTTAAATGACCTCAATCTGAAGCTTCAAGGGAAAGACAATTCTGTGTGTGACTTGGTGGCTGCAGTTCAGTCTTTTCAGAGGAAACTGGACATTCTGAAAATGGATCTTGAGCATGACTGTACACATTTTCCTTCAATGAAGGAGATACAGGTGAGCAATGTCACTGCTCATTCTGACTTTATCCAAAAGTTGATTGAAAACTTTAAGGCTCGCTTTGATGGCTTTACATTGGGAGATCAGCTGATGCTCTTTGTTAGGAGTTATTTCTTTCTCAAAGGAGGCAGTACAAATGGGCTAATGCACAGGCCCTTCAAATGGAGCTATTAGATTTACAGGCTGATGTAGTGATGAGAGAGCAATGTGAATCCTCTGACCCTGTCACATTTTGGCTGCAGACTGTGCCAAAGGCAAAGTTTCCTGTACTTAACAAAGTGGCAGTGTACACATTAACAATGTTTTGCTCTACCTATAGCTGTGAGTCAGCCTTCTCTACGCTAAACATCATTAAGAATAAGTACCGCTCACAACTGACCAATGACCATGTGCATGCATGTCTGAGAATTGCTTTGACTCCATTCCTACCCAGATTTAAGAGATTGGCTGCCAGTGCCAATGCACATTTCTCACACTGAGCTAAGTTTACAAACTTGCTTGTTTACAAAAATGTGTACTTTATTTTTTGTTGCACTACTAGAAGTATTGATTAACAATTTGCCAATGCAAATTTCTCACACTGAGCTAAGTTTACAAACTTGCTTGTTTACAAAAATGTGGACTTTATTTTTTGTTGCACTACTAGAAGTATTGATTAACAATTTGCCAATGCAAATTTCTCACACTGAGCTAAGTTTACAAACTTGCTTATTTACAAAAATGTGTACTTTATTTTTTGTTGCACTAATAGAAGTATTGTTTAACAATTTTTTATATAATGCATTATGAGGGGCATTATTTGTTCCCTTTTTGCACTTTTGAAATGTTTGCCAGTTTATGTGCAATATGAACTGTTAATAAATGATAACAATTTAATAAAAGAAAAGAAAAAACTGAATTATTGCCAGGTGTTTTTGCATGTCCGGACCCTCGTTTACTGAGCTGATCGGGTTAGTGGACCTCTTGCCAATTTACCCCTGATCTAAACCAAAAACCTCCTCCATGCTAGTGATGACGACCCACGTATAGGAATTTAATCTACCGTGGATTGTTTGCTGGTGTTTAAATATCTTCTGTCACAGTTTCTTTGCTCATTTTAACTTCTGTCAGCACCGCACGCTCTAAATGCGCGTGTCACATGTGCACCCTATGCGCGCAGGCAATTCGCGAACAATAATTGATGCAGCGTTTCTGAAAATGAGTGCCATACTCGATAATATGATTTTGCTTATCGTTTAAACAACAATGACGATATTATCGCAAACGATATATATCGCACACCCCTAATTACCAGGGGCCCGTTTCAGAAAGGAGGAGTTTGTTTACCCTGAGATGAGGGAAACTTTGAGTTTTCTGTTTCAGAAAGGGAGGTAACTTAACCTCAGAGTCAGTTACTATGGTAACTGAGTCTGTGAACCTAACCTGGTCGGGCGCAGTTTTTCTTCAATAAACCTGGAGTTTCTCTCAGTCTCCTCGCTCTGACACAGCGCTCTTTCATTTAATTTTTAATTAATTCAGTCTGTATCAGGCCCATTTTAGCGCAGTGTTGTCATCTGCATGAATAAAATTGGATTGTTTTATTAACTTACTTGGGTGACATTGTAGATTAAATTTTTACGATCCTGCAGATGAAGAAGCTGTATTACTTCACAGGGAGTTAAACATACGTCGGGAGATGATATTGAGGAAACCCGACTAGATGTATTTTAATTTCCAGATTACTTCCTATCTGAGTGGTATAGTTATGCTTTACAGTCTATCAGATATGTACATAACCTTATCCATCCTCATATCACTAATGTAACCCATCGTGGACATGCTCTTACATCCGAGCAGATTATTTGTGTCGCATTACATTTTTTGCAAATGTCATTTTTAGGGCAGTATTAGTAGACTACAACCACTGTATGCAAAACCGTTAGAAAAATATATTAAACGTGTTTGTAGTGTTCCCTGGACCCAAACCAGTGAGAGACATTAAAGATGAGGTCCGATTGCAGGCGAATAACTTAAAAACCTTTACAATGAATAGTTATTAATTAAAATTTGGTTAATGACATGGTGCTGCATGATCAGACTGGTATACATTATTACAATTTATTTTAGGATGTTCTAATGCGATTGGCTGCATTGATGGCACACAAATGTGTTTTTCACTCGCAGGATTGCACCTAAATGAAATAGATTATAGCTTCAATACCATCCTACCAGTTTTTACCAGTAATATAATTGTGATTAAATATGAGCATGGGTGTGTATTTCAGGCCTGTGTGTAGTTTGTTTTAACAAACAGCGTGTAAAAAATTGAATTTAACTGGGACATAATAAGTATGAATTAAAATTATTGTGTGAATTAAAAATCTAATGAAAACACTATATTGGCACTTTGCGTTGTCCCGACCAGCATTTATTTCCTACATATGTGTTCATAGTCGCTGTAAGCCTGAATCCGTATTTCAGGGGTGACGTATGCGGTAGTAATGCTGGTTGCCATGGTGAATCGTAGTGTCACGGCTCCATTCATGCTGCCATTTTATAGCGGCGGTGCACGCGCGTAACTCTCAGTGAACCTACACTGGGTTGATTGAATCAACTTAATTCAGCTGTTCTGAAACCGAAAACTCAAAAGAGTTTTCCATTTTAGGGTAAATCAACTCCGAGGTCAGGGTTAGATTTAGAGTTTGTTTTAACCACCTTCTTGAAACGGACCCCAGATCTTTTCAGTCAGGCATCATTTTATTCAGAAGAATCTCAGCTTTTTAATAAGATATAACAGTTTAGCGGACTTCCATGTCATCAAAAGTTATACAAGAAATAGTCAGAAATATTATTTTTCAAAATACTTCCACCTAATGCAAATGTAAGCGCACTTGATACCGTAAACGACCAGATGTTTACTATATAGAACAGTTGTTATTTTTCGGTTTCGTCATTAAATGAACTTATAGTAGCAAAATAAAAAAGCCGACCTGTTTTGGTGCCATTATGCGGAAGTGGGACGTTTAGCTTAATGTTAGGTTCGAAGCAGCTTAGTGATGGTTCTTTTCAATACATTTGCTATGGGCACGCGCATGCGTTCCAGCTTAATAGATTATCTAGAGACGGCGCTGTGAATTTATTAGCGTTCTATTGGCCACCCTAGTGACAGCCCTGGAGGAGCAGAGCATCACACTAATGACAATACACTCTTACACACACAGACACACCGTAAGTGTTCATCACCAGCCTGTCATCACCACATACATGTCAATAGGATTCTGTATTAGTATTGTAAAGATGTCGCCTCTGTGTTTGTTTCTCAACAGGTTGTTGAAAGGCTCCAGATGGAATTGAGAGACATGACAATGAGACTGGGCAGGTGAGTGTGTGGCCCCGCCTCTTCCAGAAACTACACCTGCTGCTCTCTTGCTTTTAAGACGCTGGAAAGCCCTGGTCAATCATATTAAAAATATGTTGTGTGTCTATATTAATGTAGGGCTGCAACAACAAATCGATAAAAATTGATATTTAAAAAAGTTTGCAAAAAATTTCATTATCGACACGCTACTCAGTTGCGGAGATAAAACAATTGAGTTGGGTGCGGAGCTGTAACATTGTTTTGATGGCGGAGTCTGCAAAATCAGTTCGACCGAAGTCATCCAAAGTGTGGGAGCATTTCACACTAAGTAAATACATCAAAAAAGTGTGTTAATTGCAAGATATGCAAAAGCGACATGACATATGGCACGGGAGCACCACGGTGATAATACAGCACCTTGAACGGAAACACGTTGGCGTCCTTGATGCGGAGAGTTTGTGTGTGCGTCTGTGAGTGAGAGTTTTGTGTGCGTCTGTGAGTGAGAGTTTTGTGACTGTGTACGTCTGTGAGTGTAGTGTAGAGAATAAGTTCTGAGGTTCAAACCAATCATTTGAAGTTTTCTGAATTGTATTTTTCTTTATTTATTTTTGTATAAATTATTGTTTTGACGGGTTAGGTCCTTAATAAAAATAAACATTGTTGTGCACTTTTTATTATTCATTAGCACTGTCAGTTGTGTTTTTCAGTAAAGGCTTGGATATTAATGCTTCTTAGTTTTTATCCGATTCATTGATTCATCGGAAAAATTATCGATAGATTAATTGATTATAAAAATAATCATTAGTTGCAGCCCTATATTATTGGCTCGTATGCACTGAAGTAACTATGATTCAACATGGAGGTTGTCAAAGTTGCATTATGTACATTTTATGGCCATAACATATTTCATGTTCTCTTTAGGATTGAAGATCAGTTATGGGAAAAGGAAGCTGCCTTCACAAAAAATATTAATGAGCTGTTTGACCAATGCATGCTTAGAGTGACAGCCCTGGAGGAGCGGAGCATCACAGTAATCACAACACCCTCTTATACACACACACAGACACACACCGTACGTGTTCATCACCAGCCTTCGTAATCATAATGTCTGTTGTCTTCTGCGTAGCTGGAGCAGGTCGTGAACCAGGTCTCAAGGGACCCTCCGCCGGCACACCGAATGCCAAACTTTGCCCTGGAATCCCAAGGCGCCAACCTCGTGCGCACGCGGTGTTCAGAGATCTACCTGAGCCGCGCGTCAGCTAAGCTTCTTGGGAGTACCCCTCGCAGAGCCCCCGCACCGTCCTCCAGGAAAACCCGCCGCAGGCTGGAAGGTGCTGGCCGTTTCATGGGGCTCAAGGCACCCTGGTCATAGCCCGGTCTCACCCCGCCCGCATCACCCATGTCGTCCTGGAACACCTGCCTGTCTTCAAGAGCCCCAAAGGACTTCTCTGTCTACGTGAGTCGCCCCTTAATGCACTTTGACCCCATTCTTACTCTTGAAACAATATAGTACCGTGTAGACATTGTGTGGTTCCCGGGTCCCTGTGCACCCCAGTACTGACACCTGATTCAACTTGTTAACTTAACATCAAACCGTGAATGAGTCTCTCTGAGGCCACAACAACAAAATGGAGGCAGTTGGTGATTCAAGTTTAGTTATTTATTAGTTATTTAATTGTATTAACTTAAATCTTTAAATTGTTCATATCTTTTTTTTATATATATATATATATAGATCTAGCTCTTCTGATATGCGAGACGGCTCTCAACGATCTGGTACTGTTTTTACTAAAATAGATTTTTTTGAACACTAAGAACATATTGTCCCTCAAATAAACTATATTTTCCCACCTGAAGCATGAATGCATGTTTATTATGTTACACTTTGCACCATGTTGAGCTCAGATGAACTATATTGTAACTTCTCTAGGCACTATTCTCCACCATCAACATCTTATTGATGAACCTTTCTACAACCAAGAAATGGCTACTCAAACCAAACTATGACTGTATCTATGCATGTCTGTGTCTCATTGTCGACCCGTAACTAAAACATCTAAAAAAAAATGTTTCCCTCTTCATATTAATTTATAGTGGTATGTTCTTATTATTTTATTCTTGATCATATAAAAAGGTATTTCAATCTCTGCACAGCATTAACGCCATTTGACATTCAATTATTAAATTAAACCTCCTTTATCTATACAAAAGCCCAGTATTTAAATGAATACCTCTTTAGTTTAGCTGTTCATACACCCCACCAAACGATTACACTGTGAAAATTGTTGCACAAACTAACCCTGATCAAATCTAACTCATCGAGTATAAAGAATGAAAAAACTATAACCAGACAACAGAATACCTTTTCAGGTTTTTTATCTGTTTTCTAATGATACGTATGGACCCTGTCTCTTTTCTCCCCTGCCTCTCTTATCTCCAGCAGTGAAAGTAGGGGAAGCAGCATGTGGTGGGCACATCTTCATTCTGGTGCCGTCCGACCACAGCAGGGCTCCTCTTCCTCTTGCAGAATCTCTGCAGCCGCTTCCAGAGGGACGTGTGTGGTTGGTCCTCAACATCCCTGGACAGTTCCTTGCTCATCTCTTCCAGAGTCTCCTCAGGGATGCTGGGGAGTCTCTTCTCTGAGGCACGTTGGACTCTTGATTTGGCCCAGATGTTACTGATGACGAATCGCTCATCGCTAAACCTCCTGTCACCAGTATTCTGAAAGGTACCGGCACAGTGGCTTACAAAGATTAAGCGAGGGCGTTCTGAGTCGGTCGGTGGGGGATCCACCCTGATGTCCCTAATAAAGAAGCTTCTCAGCCTCTTGCACAGGGACGTCTGCTGCTGGAGGGACTTGTCTTGTCGGATGGTCTCCTCCAGAAGGCGGGCGAGAACTTCTTCTGTGCACCTATGAAAGTACACAGCCTGGGCCAATCGGGTTCGGGGATTAACAGAGGTGTCTTCAGCAGTGCTGGATCCTCCGCGGGTCAAGCAGTCCTCTGCTTTGTCCCCAGAAGACATAGACAATTCGAAGGCACGCAGGATGGCCCGGCAACGAGCCCTCAAGGTTGAGGGCCGAGCTGATCGGCCGCTCTCATCCATAATCTCAATAAAATGGCAAACTATGTTATTCGCTGTAAGGTTGAGTAATAATGACTGATAAGAGAGCCGTCGGGCCCTTTTATACTCCAGCTCCCAGCAAATTAGGAGTTCTGATTGGTGCAGAATGTTAAGACATTATGACATCATAATGGAGAAAGCAGCATGAGTTAATATGCAAATGCTTATCTGCACGTCATAGTAACCATAGTAACCAGTAGGAGTTAACATTTTAGTGGCTACAATGTATCAACTAATAATGTAATGGCTGAATAGCTTCTCTCTGGTGCTGTGTTCAATAGAAAATGGCTACACAATTGAAAGTTTGAATGCTTCAGCTCCCAGTGGGAAGGAATAAATACACATATTGCTTTGTGTCAAATTGAGGAAATTAATGTATGTATTTTATTTGACAAAATGACAAGAAAAATAGAAACACAAACACTGCAGTGTTATACATAAAGCCTATCAGTGTGTTTCTGGTGATATGAAAGAGTAATTCAAATGGTGCCTTATGTATGGTTTTGTTGCAAGAGTGTTACGTTTTGATTGCAGTGTTTCATTTTGGCATAGTTGTGAGTTGTTAATCTCCAAGTGTTAATGTCTGATTGGCTTGTGTGTAGAGTTTTGCAATAATGAGCCAAATTCTGTGTGTGTGTGTAAGCAATAGGCAAAAACTGTAATTGGTCATCCAGGGGAATCTGCTGGTCGTGAATTAACCTGTAGCAAATAATAAATCCAAATGATATAAAATAGCAGACCAAAAAGCTAATATTTACAGACACTTGCAATTACAAGACATTATTGTGGTTCCGCAGAATGTTTAGGTATATGGCACATGTTTGATTTTAGTGTAAAGTAATTAACTTATTCCTTAAACATTTCACCAAAACGAGAAAAAAAATGGTTGAGCACATTTACTTACTAGCTGTAGTTTACAAACTAGTTATTCTGGACAAATTAATGCATATATTGTGATGTTCGTATAGCTTATTAATATTTCATCCTCACCTAAATATGAAATGCATCAGGTCGAGCTTTCTGAGACCCTTAAGCAGTAAGACATGTCGCGGTGTCCATCTGCTTTCGAGAGAAAGGACCTTGCCTCCGGTAGACATTAAGCAAATACATTTACCAAAGTAACCACAAAAAGGAATGCCTTCAAATGAATACATTTGGAATTGTGAAATATAAGTCCCTCGAAATAAATAAATGTTATGGAAAACATGTTGAATACACTGTATGCTGGCACCAATCTAATAGTGAATACACCGTATTCTGGCACCATCCTAATGGTGAATATGCTGTATGCTGGCACCATCCTAATGTTGAATACACTTTATGCTGGCACCATCCTAACAGCGAATACACCGAATGCTGGCACCATCCTAACAGCGAATACACCGTATGCTGGCACCATCCTAATAGCGAATACACTGTATGCTGGCACCATCCTAATATTGAATACACTGTATGCTGGCACCATCCTAATAGCGAATACACCGTATGCTGGCACCAACCTAATGGTGAATACACTGTATGCTGGCACCATCCTAATGGTGAATACACTGTATGCTGGCACGGTGGACCGCCGCAAGATGGCAGCCCCATTTCTCGACACCAACTTATATTTGTGCAATTCTTAAAATGTCTTTGCAATTTCTTGTGACCCAAAAGTAGTTCCATAGTTCCGGTACCAATTACACAATGAAATGTTAATTTGCGTTTATAAAAAATCATAATAGATTATAGTTAGATTCCGTACGTATCTATGTCAGTTCTGTCCAATTTCAGCGCTCCAATAGGATACACACAACGTGCATCTGTACACACATAAAATGCATGATGTTTTCTCTTATGTAATATTGTTTATGTAACAACTATTATAAATATCTTACTGTACAAGCTGACTGTTGGTTAGGCTCCATTGATAAGTTTTGAAAAATCCAGGCAGGAAAATATTTTTTGGTTACAATAACTTTAATCATTTATTAAAAAATCCATTACATCAGTTTTTTTACAATGGACAATTCTTTTCCGGTCGATACAGAGTCCACGAGGCTGGCCAAGCTGGTCGGGAGTTCTCATCTCTCTCAGTCTCATCATCTGACAAACAATTTAACAGAAGTGAGGTTTGCTACTACTACTTACCTTATCTGTACCACAACTCCCTGTACAAAACACCTGGAAATAAATATACTTAGTATCTCTCTAATACGCCGACCAATACAAGAATACATATACCATATATGTATTAGACTGACTGGAAAAAACATCTGTAAATAGATCAACATGGCACAACATAAATACTAGTCCCAGAATACAGTTACATAACTTTTTTACTACTACCTGTACAAAAACATGTACCATAACATAATTAGAACATCTCAGCTACACTAATCTGAAAAAGAACACAATCATTATATGTTGACGACTACGCATACATTTACCAGAAACCTGCTAAAATTACCAGAAGTAACCTCCTACCTGTACAAAA
>CM055740.1:17519936-17548247 GCA_029465975.1 Dallia pectoralis | reverse complement strand
TGTTACAGTTCTCTAAATGACCGCCATAAGATGGTGCTAATTTCCTGAAACATTTAGTTCAAAGTTTTAAGACAGGGCTTCTCTTCAGTGAACATCAACATCAAATGGCATTCTTTTGCACAACTATATAGACAACTACATGTTGCTTCTTTGCACAACTTGATACTTGAACCTGGAATTGCTTTTTCTGCAATCTGCTCACACATTTAGACATTGCTCATTTGCACTATTGAGATACATATTTCATATTCTAGATTTGCCTCTAGTGTCTAAATGTGTGAGCAGATTGCAGATGTTGTGTGTTTTGCTCTTTTTACAATTGCTGTGTATGTCTTAAAATGTTTGTTCTAAAGGCTGCAGCTAGTGGTCAGATAAAAATCCTTGTGTGTGAAAACAGACTTGGCGAATAAACCTGATTCTGATCAAGAAAACCTATCTGAATGTCATTTTCCAGAATGTAAAAAGACCAAACTGACTCAATGTTTTCACAAAAATAAGTAAGAATTACTAACTGGTCATCCCTTTCAAACCATTTAGAAACATGTCATTTAAACGCATTTAAAAAAGCAAGTAATTTGAGCAGTGTTTCCTCAAACTGTCGATGCTGGAGCAATGAACGGCAGATATAAGTTTTACATATGGTTTACGGGATTCACCAAGACCCCATGAAAAATCGAGGGAAAAGGATCGAGACCCTGCCTGGAGGAAGCCCAGGGCCCCGTCTGGAGCCAGGCCCAGACGGCGGGCTCGAAAGCGAGCGTCTGGTGGCCGGGTTTGCCACGGAGCCCGGCCGGGCACAGCCCGAACGAGATACGTGGCATCTCTCTCCTCTCCATCCTGTGGGCCCACCACTCACAGGAACAACCGCAGGGGTCGGGTGCGCTGTCATATGGGTGACAGTGAAGGTGGGGGTCTCGACGGATCAGACCCGGGCGGCAGAAGCTTGCTTTGGGGACGTGGAACGTCACCTCACTGGGGGAAGGAGCCAGAACTTGTGCGTGAGGTGGAGCGATACCAGTTGGATCTGGTGGGACTTACCTCTACGCACAACCGTGGCTCTGGAACCTTACCCCTGGATAGGGGTTGGACTCTGTTCTTCTCTGGAGTTGCCCAGGGTGAGAGGCGGCGGGCTGGTGTGGGGATACTCACGAGCCCACGTCTGAGCACGGCGGTGTTGGAGTTTACCCCGGTGGATGAGAGGTTTGCCTCCCTACGCCTAAGGGTGGTGGGGGAAAACTCTGACTGTTGTTTGTGCTTATGCACCAAACAGCAGTTCGGAGTATTCAGCCTTCTTGGAGACCCTGAAGGGAGTCCTATATAGGGCTCCAGTAGGGGACTCCATCATTCTGCTGGGAGACTTCAACGCACATGTGGGCAACGATGGAGACACCTGGAGAGGCGTGATTGGGAGGAACGGCCTCCTGATCTAAACCCGAGCGGTCGTTTGTTATTGGACTTCTGTGCTAGTCATGGATTGTCTATAACAAACACCATGTTCGAACATAAGGAGGCGCATAAGTGTACATGGTACCAGAGCACCCTAGGCCGAAGGTCAATGATCGATTTTGTGATCGTATCGGCTGATCTAAGGCCGCATGTTTTGGACACTCGGGTGAAGAGAGGGGCAGAGCTGTCAACTGATCACCATCTGGTAGTGAGTTGGATCAGAGGGTGGGGAAAGACTTTGGACAGACCAGGTAAGCCCAAACGGGTGGTGCGGGTGAACTGGGAACGTCTGGAGGAGGCCCCTGTCCGAAAGATCTTCAACTCACACCTCCGGCGGAGCTTTTCAGGCATCCCTGTGGAGGTTGGGGGCATTGAACCTGAGTGGGCAATGTTCAAAGCTTCTATTGCTGAAGCTGCGGCGGTGAGCTGTGGTCTCAAGGTCCTAGGTGCCTCAAGGGGTGGTAACCCTAGAACACCGTGGTGGACCACGGTGGTCAGGGAAGCTGTCCGACTGAAGAAGGAGGCCTTCAGGGATATGCTAGCCCTGGGGACTCCGGAGGCAGTTGCAGGGTACCGACAGGCCCGAAGGGCTGCAGCCGCTGCCGTGTCAGAGGCAAAGCAGCGGGTGTGGGAGAAGTTTGGAGAAGCTATGGAGAAGGACTTTCGGTCGGCACCAAAATGCTTCTGGAAAACCGTTCGGCACCTCAGAAGGGAAAACGGGAACCATCCAAGCTGTGTACAGTAAGGATGGGACACTGTTGACCTCAACTGATGATGTGATCGGGCGCTGGAAAGAGCATTTTGAGGAGCTCCTGAATCCGACCTACACGCCCTCTAGTACAGAGGCAGAGCTGGAGGCTGATGGAGGGTCATCGTCAGTTTCCTGGGGGAAGTCGCTGAGGTAGTCAAACAACTCCACAGTGGCAAAGCCCCAGGGACTGATGAGATTCGTCCAGAAATGCTAAAAGCTTTGGGTGGGGAAGGGCTGTCTTGGTTGACACGCCTCTTCAACATTGCATGGAAGTCTGGGACAGTGCCAGAGGAGTGGCAGACCGGGGTGGTGGTTCCCCTCTTTAAAAGGGGACCAGAGAGTGTGTGCCAATTACAGAGGTATCACACTCCTCAGCCTCCTGGTAAAGTGTACTCCAAAGTGCTGGAAAGGAGGGTTCGGCCAATAGTCGAACCTCAGATTGAAGAGGAACAATGCGGTTTTCGTCCTGGCCGGGAACCACGGACCAGCTCTTTACTCTCGCAAGGATCCTGGAGGGGGCCTGGGAGTATGCCCATCCAGTCTACATGTGTTTTGTGGATCTGGAGAGGCGTATGACCGGGTACCCGGGATCTTTGTGGGAGGTGCTGCGGGAGTATGGGGTGAGGGGGTCTCTTCTCAGGGCCATCCAATCTCTGTACGCTCAAAGCATGAGCTGTGTCCGTGTCCTCGGCAGTAAGTCGGATTCGTTCCCGGTGGGGGTTGGCCTCCGCCAGGGCTGCGCTTTGTCACCAATCCTGTTTGTAATATTCATGGACAGGATATCAAGGCGTAGTCATGGGGGGAGGGGTTCCCGTTCGGTGGGCTGATGGTCACATCACTGCTTTTTGCGGATGATGTGGTCCTGATGGCCTCATCGGTCGGTGACCTTCAGCACTCACTGGATCGGTTCGCAGCCGAGTGTGAAGCGGCTGGGATGAGGGTTAGCACCTCTAAATCTGAGGCCATGACTCTCAGCAGGAAACCGGTGGAGTGCCTACTCCGGGTAGGGAATGAGTCCTTACTCCAAGTGAAGGAGTTCAAGTACCTCGGGGTCCTGTTCGCGAGTGAGGGAACAATGGAGCGGGAGTTTGGTCGGAGGATCGGAGCAGCGGGGGCGGTGTTGCATTCGCTTCACCGCACCGTTGTGACGAAAAGAGAGCTGAGCCGAAAGGCAAAGCTCTCGATCTACCGGTCAATCTTTGTTCCTACCCTCACCTATGGTCATGAAAGCTGGGTCATGACCGAAAGAACGAGATCGCGGGTACAAGCGGCCGAAATGGGTTTTCTCAGAAAGGTGGCTGGCCTCTCCCTTAGGGATAGGGTGAGAAGCTCAGTCATCCGAGAGGAACTCGGAGTAGAGCCGCTGCTCCTTTGCATAGAAAGGAGCCAGTTGAGGTGGTTCGGGCATCTTGTAAGAATGCCACCTGGGCGCCTCCCTAGAGAGGTGTTCCAGGCACGTCCAGCTGGGAGGAGACCTCGGGGAAGACCCAGGACTAGGTGGAGAGATTATATCTCCACACTGGCCTGGGAACGCCTCGGGATTCCCCAGTCAGAGCTGGCTAATGTTGCCCGGGAAAGGGAAGTTTGGGGTCCCCTGCTAGAGCTGCTACCCCGCGACCCGACCCCGGATAAGCGGTTGAAGATGAGTGAGTGAGATGAGATGAGAGAGATATGGTTTACGGGCCCTTTTCATATCTGCGGAACACAGAATGCACAAAGTAAGCAGCTAAACCAATCATAACGTCACCTGTGCCATGGAGGGCTATAGTGTTAGACGCATTGCCATATTTCAGGAACTCGTTGATGGCTACCTAGTGAGCTTGAAATAAAAGTCATGCTAGCTATCTTGCTTGGTCTAGCTACATGACAGTAACACAATTCACCTTTGGCTAAGCCACACCCTAGAATGTAGATTGACCAATCACAAAAAACGAGCTCCGACCAGTGTTGCCAGATTGGGCGGGTGTTGCCAGATTGGGCGGGTTCCCAATCTGGCTGTTTTTTGATGCAACGGGCGGGTTTTTATTTTTAACTATTAACAGTATTTTTAAATATTTTTCATGAAAACTAACTATAAAATAAATTATATAAAGTACGATGACGTTTAAATTAGCTATGGTTCAGGTTAGCCAATAAGGTTCAGGGGAATCCTGTCCAATCGGACTTCAAGCTTGATTGGCGGGTTGTTGTAGGCTAATCGTTCTATTTATTTTTGAATCGACAAAACTGTATTTATCATCATCATTCATCATGCCAAAGTGGGGTAAATATAAAAAGTCCTACAGAAAGGAATGGGAGAGCGACCCATCTCTGAAAACATGGATTGCACCTGTGGTAGGCGATGAGTCAAAGGCATTTTGTAAATACTGTCAATCAGAAATCAGAGCACAGTTAAACGATTTGAAAGAGCATGCTAGCACAAAAAAACACAAATCGCGTTGTGCACCAAGCATAAAAACTTTTACTGTGCCAGCGGGAGCAGCAGGGCAGTGTCTGATCAAAGATGACCAAAAGCGCCGTGAAATTAGAATCGCAACCTACATTGCTTGTCACAGTTCAATAAATGCGGTGGACGATTTGTCAGACATTTTAAAAGATGAGATCGGAACATTTCAATGCTCCGGAAGTGATCTCTCGCGCATAAGTAAGAGATTGTAGGTAATACGGCTAATTAAAGTGGCTAGTTAAAATGGTACTAATTTGCGCTTATCCGTCTAAAAGATCTTCACAGTGAAAGGTAACACTTCCGAAAACCTCTTTGTAAACAATGAGTGACGTACACGCGCGAGAGATCACTTCCGGCGCTACGAAAGCATTGCGCCTTCAAATCAGTTGGACACGGATGTGGTTACAAGAGGTAAAAACTATATAAATGCTGTTCGTTTTCTCACTCAAACCGCTCGTTTAGTGTCTTAGGCCATCAATATGTACTTACATTTATGAGTAATTAAATCATGTTTAATTTTGACTTCTCTGTGCATGGTCTTTGTGGTGGGGAATTCGTGACCATAGACCTGCATTATATGACTGGCAGACAAGAACGGTTTTACCTAAAAATAGCAAAATTGAAACTTCTGCGGAAACAAAGACACCTACATCTTGGATGCCCTTGAGGTAAGCTAAAACATATCAAAACTTTTTTTCAAAGAGAACTGTTCGTTTAATAATTTTTCTATGACGCCTGTCTAGTATTCAGGCATATCATTCAATCTTTCTAGTAAATTACTGAGACCTTATTTTATTGAACATTGCCTGAGAGGAAGGTAAACCACTACATGTGCAGAGTGAGAGAAGCATGATGTGCTGTAGGTTGACTTCTGATATCCCACAATATTGTTAAGCTGCGACTGTCATGTGGTACAGAATCTGTATGGTATTGACACCCCCCTCTGCCCGTGTGTGTGTGTGTGTGTCTCTCAGAGATGTCTCAAGAAGACCTACAAAGGAAAAAAAGTCAGGTCGTAAAGGTGCCTCCCGCCGCACCAGCGCGATCTGCAAGTAGATGGT
The DNA here is from genome assembly GCA_029465975.1 of Dallia pectoralis. Classification (NCBI taxonomy): domain Eukaryota; kingdom Metazoa; phylum Chordata; class Actinopteri; order Esociformes; family Umbridae; genus Dallia; species Dallia pectoralis. Next base: position 17,542,543 of record CM055740.1, on the reverse strand, counting down.
TCGTTAGCATTAACTCTGTCTCATCCTGTAGCCTGTCCGTTTAAACAAAAAACTATGACTAAATAAATGCAACTATGTGAGGACCATCTCCCCAATTTATGTTTGAATGACCTGTGCAACATTAAGAAAACTGTTATATTAATCTGTTTAACATTAATTATACGGTGGGATTGTAAATAAAGGGATATGTGCCATTAAATAAATAAACCACTTAAAACTGTACTGTCAAGGAGAACAACGACACATTTTAACACTAGAAGCGCCAGAGCTGTTTTCACCCCTTTAATCGCCAGAACCCCGCGCTCGCTATCGTCATTAACATGCGAATCATCCCAATTACCACCTAAATTCTCATCCGCAGCATCACCAGCCATTCACTGAGTAACCTGCCATCCATCTACAGCATCAGATCATCTACTGTGTTATCATCCTGAATTAAGATGAATTATGAAGTAAAACATTTTACTAAAATAGTATGTATATATTGTCTTATGTAAACATAAAATACAAAAATAAAACAATGATTTTAAAATGCACAGGTTATGACATTTACATTTCTAAAAATCGAATAAATGAAAATCCATCAAACTGTATGTCCTATTTTGATGTAGTAAATGCTAAAACATTTTAGATAACAAGCGACGTGCAATCAAATGATATGCGCATGATTGGCCGTATATAGACATTTTGCAACACAGACTGAAATAAAAACATTGGGCTACAGTGTATAATTCGATCATTTAGCAAAATGTATTATAGTAATTAAGTCCAGTAACTAAGGCACTGTAGACAATGAAACACGTATTTTACAACAAAGTTTGTATATTGGCCACGGTCGGGTATTCTGCTGTTACCCGGGAGATACATTAATCTATTTATTTTTATATTTTCGTTCTGTTTATTTAGTAAATATATTTTTCTTTACAAAACGTACCTCTTTTTTCTAGCTCATTCAAATTCAACCAAGCCAATCAATCTATTGTCTATGTGTAACTCGCAGTCTTTCATCTGGCTGAGCAGGACACACAAACTAACCGGTTGCACTGCGCACAGTGTTCATTTGTGTTGTTATGAGTGCACATGAGACAGCAGCAAACTAATCCATTACATATATCCAGTTTCATATAGATCAGACCAAAACGCGTCCAGTTTCATATAGATCGGACCAAAACGCGTCCAGTTTGATATAGATCGGACCAAAACGCGTCCAGTTTCATATAGATCGGACCAAAACGCGTCTAGTTTCATATAGATCGGACCAAAACGCGTCCAGTTTCATATATATCTGTAATGAATACTCAGAGGGTCAGGTGTGAGAATCCAATCGCGGAACGCGATGTGTTTTATTAATAAACAGAACGTAAGGCAGTAGAATAGTCAGGCAGGCGTGGGTCGGCAGCGGGAGATCAGAGGTAGTAGAAGGTACAGGAGGATCAGGCGAGAGCGACGTCGGTAAGGCTGGCACGGGAACGGTCCACGGGAATCACTGGGATATACAGAACAGGGTTAGGCAGAGACGTAAGTAACACAACAGGCCAGGGTCTGGTACACGGGAAATCTTCTTAAGTTATCTCTAGTAAACGCTCAGTAGGTCGGATGAACGAACAATACCTCGCACAGGCTAATGGGAGGGAAACCCCTATATACCCTGCCTGATTGCTCGCAGGTGTGATCAAAACTCAGGTGAGTTAGATCGGGACTGATTTCTTCCTGATGATTGGGGAGCTGTCAGACCCGGCATAGAGGAGGACAAACCTCTGCTTTTTACAGTATCCCCTTTCTCACGGGTGGCTCCTGACACCCTAGATTGTTGACTGGGCGGCCTGCCCCGTGGTCTGGGTGCTGGACAGTTCGGGTGAGCACGGTGGAACAACGCCTTCAGACCAGGATCGAGCACGTCCCGTGCCGGAACCCAGGACCTCTCCTCTGGACCGTATCCCTCCCAGTCCACCAGGTACTCCAGGCCTTGCCGTCTCCGTCGTGAGTCCAGGATCTCATTTACACTGAACACGGGATCCTCGTCTGGCTCCAGCGGTGGAGCTGCCGGTTGTTGTGTCACCGGAGGATGCATTGGGCTGTAGTGGACTCGTTTTAGCAGGGAGACGTGGAAGGTGGGTGCTATCCGATAATACCGGGGTAACTGAAGGCGATAGGTCACAGGGTTAATGCGTCTTAGGATTTTGAATGGACCGATGTACCTGGGTTTGAGCTTTTTGCAGTTGCTGCGAAGCCTCAGGTCCCGGGTTGATAGCCACACTCGCTGACCCGGCTGATACAACGGGGTAGGTCGTCGACGTCGGTCGGCGTATTCCTTCTGATGCCGGGAGGCGGTTTGTAGGTGTTGATGAGACGTCTCCCAGACCTGCGCACTCCGCCGAAACCACTCATCGACTGCCGGGACCATCCCTGGTTCCGTGTCCCAAGGAAACAGAGGCGGCTGATAACCGAAAACACATTGAAACGGGGTTAATCTGGAAGATGAATGGATGAGGGAGTTCTGAGCATATTCTACCCATGGTATGAAACGATGCCACTCCTGCGGTTGGTGGGCACATTGTTGACGCAGATACCTCCAGATCTCCTGATTCAAGCGTTCCGTCTGACCATTGGACTGGGGATGGTATCCGGACGTCAGGCTTACGGCCACGCCCAACCGATCGCAGAACGCCTTCCAGACTCGGGAGATGAACTGTGGGCCCCGATCTGAGACTATGTCCTCTGGGATCCCGAACTGACGGAAAACCTGTTGAAAAACAGTGTCTGCCAACTGGGTGGCGTTGGGTAACTGGAGCATAGGAATTAAACGGCACATCTTGGAGAAACGATCCACGACCACAAGGATTACGGTATTACCGTCAGATTCAGGTAAGTCCGTTACAAAATCCATGGCTATATGGGACCACGGTCGCTGAGGTATGGGCAGAGGCGTTAGCTTACCCTCTGGCAGTAGACGAGGACTCTACGACTGAGCACAGACCGGGCAGGACAGGACATAATCTCGGACGTCATCCCCCAAAGACGACCACCAGTACCGTTGCGAGAGCAGTTGCTTCGTACGTGAAATCCCGGGATGACCAGAGCCAAGCGAGGTGTGACTCCATTCTAGGAGCTGCCGCCGGACCGCGGCGGGCACAAAGGTCTTTGACACAGGCGTCTCCGGTGGCGCGGGTTCTGACCGTAGACTCTCCCGTATGACGTCCTCGATAGCCCATCGGATAGGAGCCACTCGACACGCCGCTGGTAGGATGGTGTCCGGTGGTGATTTATCCATGACTCGCTCAAACTGCCGGGAGAGGGAATCCGCCTTCACATTATTTGAGCCAGGAATACAGGACACCGTGAAGCGGAATCTGTTGAAAAATAATGACCATCTCGCTTGCCGTGCGGTTAATCGTTTAGCCTGCTGCAGATACTCCAGATTTCGATGGTCGTCAGTACCTGGAACGGATGAGTGGCTCCCTCCAGCCAGTGTCTCCACTCCTCCAGAGCCAATTTGACGGCCAACAGTTCTCGATTCCCCACATCATAGTTTCTCTCCGCAGCATTTAGCTTTTTCGAAAAGTAGGCACACGGGTGCAACTTCGGGGGTGTGCCCTGTCGTTGGGAGAGGACAGCTCCCACTCCAACCTCTGATGCATCCACCTACACTACAAAGGGCAACGTAGGATCAGGCTGACACAGGACTGGCACGGTGGTGAATCGGTTCTGTAGATCCCGATACGCTCGTCTTGCCTCCTCCGTCCATTCCAGCTGTCGCCCCTTCTGGCTGGTCATAGCGGACAGCGGCGCCGCAGTGGTGCTGAAGTTGCGGACAAAACGTCTGTAGTAATTGGCGAATCCTAGAAAACGTTGTAATTCCTTAACTGTCTTGGGTACCGGCCAATCACTTACAGCGCTCACCTTGCTCTCACTCCTCCTGGTGTCAGAATAGCCCCCAGAAAAGAGATCGTGTTGACACGAAACTCACTCTTCTACAACTTCACGAATAAACGATGATCTCGTAGCCGTCTCAGAACCTGTTGTACATGAGATATGTGCTCGGGAAGAGAGTTGGAAAAAATCAGAATGTCGTCAATGTAGACAATGATGAATCTATCGATCATGTCTCTAAAGATGTCGTTCATGAATGTCTGAAAGACCGCAGGTGCGTTCGTCAGCCCGAAAGGCATGACCCGGTACTCATAGTGGCCCCTATGCGTAATGAACGCCGTCTTCCATTCATCTCCCTCTCTGATCCGTACCAGATTATAAGCACTCCTCAGGTCCGGTTTACTATAAATAACTGCTTGCCCCACCTGTTCCAGCGCAGCCGGAATCAGCGGGAGGGGATACCTGTTCTTTATAGTGATGTCGTTCAATCCCCGGTAATCAATACAGGGCCGAAGACCTCCGTCCTTTTTTTTCACAAAAAAGAAGCTGGATGCGGCTGGTGACGTGGAGGGCCGGATCGCCCCTTGGTTCAGTGCCTCCTCTATGTACGTATTCATAGCCACGGTCTCGGGCTGTGATAAGGGAAAGATGCGTCCTCGGGGGGGTGTCGACCCCGATAGCAGGTCTATAGCGCAATCCCAAGGACGATGAGGAGGCAGGATAGTCGACTTCTCCTTGGAGAACACCTGAGAAAACTCAGCATATGTAGATGGGAGAGAAGCACAGGGAACAGTTATCGCATCCTCCACAGACGTAGCCTTACACGGTAGTGTGAGACACTGCGTCCTACAGTGCTCACTCCAGGACAGAATCTCTCCCTTCCTCCAGGAAATGACGGGGTCGTGCTGACAAAGCCACGGGTGCCCCAGGACCAGTGGTTCCTGAGGGGCTGTGATTATGAGGAGAGTGATGGTCTCGGTATGCATGGTCCCTACCTGCATCTGTATAGGTTCGGTGCGGTGCATGACGTACCCCGTACCCACAGGTTTTCCATCCAACGCTTGAACTCTCAACAGTGGAGTGACAGGCAACAGCTGGATTCCCATCTCCTCGGCTAAACCTCGATCCAGGAAATTCCCAGCTGCTCCGGAGTCAATGAGTCCATCCTGAATTCGTACCTCTCCTCTCTGACATAGGGTGACAGGTACATACAGCTGCTTAGTAGTGATATCAACTGTGCCAGTGGTGCTTACCGGTTTCAGGTTGCGCAGCTGAACCTCCGGAGATCTGGGAACCCTCAGGGTGCACTGCAGCATGCGATGTCCGGGTTGGCCACAGTATAAGCATAACCCTTCTCTCAGGCGTCGGCTTCTCTCCATGGTACTGAGTGGAGCCCGTCCTAGTTGCATGGGTTCCACTCTCTCTCTGGGGTTCGAATGGGTTGCTCCTGCTCGCTCCGCTCCTGCACCGTCAGCGCTCCTTCTCTCCAACATTAGGTTGTCTATGTTGATCGACATGCGAATATATTGAAGCACATCGATGATATCCCCACGGCACGCCAACTCGGATCGAAGCTCTGGCCGTAATCCCCTACGGTAGAGCGTAAAGAGCGCAGGGTTGCCCCATCCACTGCCCGCAGATAGAGTGCGGAATTCCATAGCGTAATCCGCTGCAGTGCGCGACCCCTGTCTCAACTCGCAGAGCTGGTCGCCAACGCTGCGCCCGGACACGGGGTGGTCAAACACCTCCCTGAAGTGCTCCAGAAAACGTGACTCCGACAGCACTCTCGGCAGTCCATAGTGCGGTGGCCCAATCCAGAGCTCTCCCGGACAGTAAGGATACGGTAAAGTCCACCTTACTCTTATCGTCAGGAAACATCCTCTTCTGATGGGCCATATATAGGTTTATTTGATATAGAAACCCCTGACATTTCCCTGGTGTACCATCGTATTTTTCAGGCAGGGAGATAGGTGGTGCCGGTGTCACGCCGACCGTGCTGGCGTCCGGACCAGACGCACCGGTCTGAAGCAGGGCCAAGAGTTCCTCTATGCGTTGCTCCTGTTGGTCCAAACGCGTCCTTAACTCCGCTGGATCCATCATCGTTGTGGCGAGGTATTCTGTAATGAATACTCAGAGGGTCAGGTGTGAGAATCCAATCGCGGAACGCGATGTGTTTTATTAATAAACAGAACGTAAGGCAGTAGAATAGTCAGGCAGGCGTGGGTCGGCAGCGGGAGATCAGAGGTAGTAGAAGGTACAGGAGGATCAGGCGAGAGCGACGTCGGTAAGGCTGGCACGGGAACGGTCCACGGGAATCACTGGGATATACAGAACAGGGTTAGGCAGAGACGTAAGTAACACAACAGGCCAGGGTCTGGTACACGGGAAATCTTCTTAAGTTATCTCTAGTAAACGCTCAGTAGGTCGGATGAACGAACAATACCTCGCACAGGCTAATGGGAGGGAAACCCCTATATACCCTGCCTGATTGCTCGCAGGTGTGATCAAAACTCAGGTGAGTTAGATCGGGACTGATTTCTTCCTGATGATTGGGGAGCTGTCAGACCCGGCATAGAGGAGGACAAACCTCTGCTTCTTACAATATCGGACCAAAACGAGTCGCATGACACATAGAATTGATAAATATATAAATGAATGGGCTGCATACATAGCCTAAATGTAATTGGATGAATTCGTTCTGTTTATTTAGGGAAACATATTTCTTTATAAACTTACCTCTTTTTTCTAGTTCATTCAAATTCAACCAAGCCGATCAATCTATTATCTATGTGGATCTATCTGTCCGTCTTTTGTCTGCGTATGGCCTATTCAATCATTGACGTCATAAGCCCAGTGAGGTGTGATCGGTGTCTGGGTACCGCAATTAGCCCCTTTTGGGTACCAACGCCCAGCGGGATTTAGGCGACGGGAAGGTAGTTTAGGTATGAAAAAACATGTAAATAGTAGTTTTATGTAGTGTTCGGTTCGTGATTTTGCAAGTATGAAAACGGGACAAGGAAAAATGCACGTATTTAGGAAAAGTCAATGGAAGGACGAGGCTGCAGCTTTTCAACACTATATATTTATTTTAATTACTAACTGCAACGCCCGCGGGCAGTTGGCGCTTCTAGTGTTAAGAATGTATTTAAACAGTTTGCCTCAACGTGTTAAAAAGGGTTGAAACGGGTTGAAACGTCAAATCACAGCTCGTAAATTCCATTTTCCGAACCCAATCACAAGTCACAATCCGTTGTCTTCCGCCAATCACAGGTCCTTACTCCATTTTCACTCTCCAATCTGAGCTCTTCAATTCCATTTTCGACAGCCAATCACATATCAATATTCCATTTCTCGCTGACCAACCCCGTTCCTCCATTCCATGTTTGATACCGGTACCTGTCAACAGTTTCTTTGGGTTTTTATGGAGTTGTTTAGTGCACAATGCATTAATATACATATCGATATAACTTTTATGAGTATAATTATATGAGCGATGTCCGGTGAACTGAGATGTTGCCTCTTATCTACATTAGCTGAGAGCTTTTGCACGTTAGCTTTGCGGTGGGCGCACCGTTATAGTTAGCTAAAGTTACTGTACATATTCTGGTCTTTCTATGTTAACTTTGGACGCCTATAAAATAATGTTTTTGAAATGTGCGGGGGGTTTGTTATAAGTACTATTTAATATGCTGTCTGACTTTTTTCATTACATGTCTGAGAACATCACTGAGCCATCGAACGACCTGGAACAACGTCATCACCTTATGCAATCATTCACCTCGCTGTCATATTGTTACAACAATTAATCTGCAATGACATAATAAAGAAAAACACCTTGACTATGATAAAGACTAACCAGCTGATATGTAACATGTAGAAATATTGCATGCATCTATTGTTTACATAGGACGCTTGCTAGTTAAAAACAAAGCTGTCATCAGATGATTTGTCATAACTACCATTTAATCTGCTGTTGTTTGTAGACACGTTTGTAGACACGTCTATAAATGCCAGTAAGCTGTATATAATAATGAATCTGTAATGCCATAAATAGAAAAAGCCTAACTAGCTGATTTGTGACCTCTTGATTGTGTGGTCTCATATCACATGATGCTTTAATGTATTCATTTATTGCATCTTGAGTTATTATTTTAACCTGCAATTAGATTAAATGTGTTATGTTGTTATTATGGTATTGTATTATATCCCAATCACATTTAGTTAAGATGTCTAAACCAAAGACCAGCAAACCCATGGGGGATGGAGAGTGGCTTTTGATGAGTCCTACCTGTAACCTTATTGTTTTGAATTGTTACAGATTGAGAGCTGTCCCCTGCCAGCCTGTAGACAGAGACGTCTGTTCAGTGATCCACAGACATTTTCATGTGGATTTCACCAGCAGAAGGTAATGCAAAAGAGACTTTATATATAATGAATAAAGATCACATTCTTGAGAGCATTGATGCATTTTTCTTCTGCACTTTTTAAACAGCTTTCCAGTTGACCAGCTTGTGCCCCTGCTGCTTCCCCCTGGCAGTGCCCCTACCCCATCGGCTGCTCCTGCCTCTGCACAGCACAATGTAAACCTGTCAATGGTGAATATGTATTAAGATTTTACATGGTCATATAAGACAACAATGTAGGTCCAAAGTAATCACTCAATCACTTTGCTGTGATAGAATAGATTCAGATTTCTCAAATCCTTTTTTTTCATCGTTCATTATGACTTGATATATATGATATATATGATATATACTGTATATATATATATATATATTTGTCCCTTCTCTTTCAGTTGACTAAACCACGGTTTGGAGGCTCTTCTGGTGCTGCAACTAAGCTAAACATGAATATGGTTAAGAAGATTGTACAGGTAAATATGCTGAGCTTATGTTGATTATGACTCTCACATAGCCTCTATTCAATGTTCTCATTACTGTTGTCAATACATGCATGATATCTTTGTGCTATTTCCCCTCAGCTCTTTCCAGCCCTGCCTAGGCCTCTGTGAGGACCACCTCGCCTGTTTCTTCAGCTCCTTCCAGCTAGGGCTGTGACGGTCGGGGATTTTTTCTTACCGCGGTGATGAAGCAACAATAACCGCGATTTGTCGGTTAATCGACCCCCCACACACACACACACACAAAATCCCCCGGCGGCCGCGGCACACACTCAAGAACGCATGCAGCTTGTAATGGAAATGAATACAATGGAAATTATAACGCAGTATTCTTTATTAACAAATAAACACATTAACAGTTATACTAAATGGTAAATATTAATAATTAACTATTGATTAGGCTAAAGTTTAACTTTTTTTTATAATCATAAAGCAGTTTTCTATTATAAACTAATAAACAAACTAAGATTTATATTAAATTGTAGCTAAATATTAATAGTTAACTATAGGCTAAACATGAACAACCTTTTTTAAAGTGCAAAATAGCAAAACAAAAAGTGAACAAGTGTTTGGCTGTTGGGCCGCTTAAGTGAATCGTGCTGCTGCTTTTATTTTTCCGTCTTCATGTTGCGTGACAGGAAAAACAACATGTTAACCTTGTCAGGTTTCAACGAGGATCTTAACGGGGTGACGATGTTGCCAGCCGCACTGAATACACGCTCCGATGGAGTGCTCGTAGCGCATATTGACATATATTTTCTGGCAACATTTGACAGAAGAGGGAATCGAGCCTGATTATCCCGCCACCAGGCAAGCGGATCAGAGTGCAGATCGAGGGCTTCCTCCTGCTAATACCTTGCGACGTCAGTGTCTGCCCGGATTCTTTTTAGTACCGGATTGGAGGATTGTGCTCTTCTCATTCCAAGCAGGTCCGCAAGATTTTTTATTTTTTTTTGTAGAAGATGGCGCACTTTCTCCTTCTCCCTCTCCAGCCGCAGCGGCACTCATTGCAACTTCTCCATCCCTGATATCACGCCGCTCTTCGGGAATTGCCAGCATCTCCACCAGGAGCGCATCTTTAACGTCATCTCCAGGGTTGATGTCCTTGTGTCTTGGGTCAATGAATGAGGCATTTGCCAATAGTTGCTGTGTTGCAGGTGCACTATATTTGTCTTTCAAGACTCCAACCATTTTCTTTTTCAGGTTGCGCGTCAACTCCGTATCTTCATCGGTTGGGAGCAAAAGATCCTCAGTTAACAACTGTAGGACTGGTTTAACAGAGGAAGCTGTAACGGTCTTCTCGGAAGACAGCGCATCTGTAAAATCTGCAACCTTCTTCAGTGCTGCATTAATCGATTCGAGGACTTCGATGTCCTGCCACGTCGGTATCAAATGTTGGCAGCCGGTCATCCATCAAAACCCGCATAATGAAGGCCAGCCGTCTTCTGGCTCATCAACTGAAACGGCGCGCAGCGACCTGGCTGATCCCCTGTATTGTAGAATCCTCTCAGACTCTACTCTCTGACCCCAGGGGTATCAATGACACCTTTACTTCCTTTTACTCCTCTCTGTATACCTCTGAATTCCCATTGGACACATGTCTTGCTTTCTAGATGGGATGGAGGCCCCTGCTCTCGATTCAGAGTCTGTGTTTGTTCTTGACTCGCCTCTCACTCATGAGGAAGTCGTCCGGTCTATTAGGGCCATGCAGAGTGGCAAGGCCCCGGGCCCTGACGGCTTTTCGACTGACTTCTTTAAGAGATTTCATGCCAAACTTGCGCCCCTGCTGCTGTCTGTGTACAAGGAGTCACTTTCGGGTGGCTCCCTCCCTCCGACTTTGACAGAAGCTTCCATTGCCCTCCTCCTCAAAAAGGGGAAAGATCCCACTTCCTGTTCCTCGTACAGGCCTCTGAGCCTTCTCAACGTGGATTATAAGATCTTGGCTAAACTGCTGGCGTGGCGCCTTGTGGCTGTTCTGCCTGGGATTATCTCGGAGGAGCAAACCGGTTTTATTAAGGGCAGACACTCCTTTCCAACACCCGGACCTTATTTAATGTTGCCTACTCCCGGTCGTCCTCCAAGTCTCCCGAGCTGGTGATTTCGCTAGATGCGGAGAAAGCATTTGACAGGATCGAATGGGACTACCTGTTTGCTGTTCTTAAGAAATTTGGGTTTGGGGACAGGTTTTGCTCCTGGGTCCGTCTCTTATATACCTCCCCGAGAGCCGGTGTCTGCACCAATGGTTACCGCTCTGGCTATTTCCTTCTGGGGCGTGGCACTCGACATGGTTGCCCTCTGTCCCCTCTGCTCTTCACCCTCACCATTGAGACCTTTCTATTGCCCTGCGCTCCTCCACTTCCTTCAAGGGTGTCTTTCGGGGAGGTGTCGAACACAGGCTCTCACTATATGCGGACGACCTGCTGCTGTATGTCAGTGATCCTGCGACCTGCCTGCCCTCGATCCTCTCTATTTTGGACGACTTTGGCTCATTCTCAGGGTACAAATTAAATCTACAGTAGAGTGAATGCTTCCCGATCAACTCGCCAGCGCTTGGGTTAGGGCAAGCCGATTTACCTTTTCACCTGAGCCGCAGTGGTTTCAAATATCTGGGCGTGAACGTAACTCGGTCGTTCCCCACTCTTTTTGCTGCCAATTTTGCTCCACTTCTGACCCAGATGAAGGTTGACTTCCAAAGGTGGGGCAGCCTGCCTCTGACTCTGGTGGGGCGGATTAACGCTGTCAAGATGAACACCCTGCCTAAGTTCCTCTACCTCTTTCACTCTGTCCTCCTCTTCCTCCCAAAATCCTTTTTCAAGGCGATCAACCAAGCCGTCACCTCTTTCCTCTGGGATGGCAAGGTCCCTAGGGTCAGCAGATCCCTGCTCCAGACCTGTAGGCTCAATGGTGGGCTGGCACTGCCTAACTTCTTGCACTACTAGTGGGCGGCCAACTTTCAGAAACTGCCTTTTTGGATACACTCCTCTGACTCTGCATGGTGTCAACTCGAGTCACTCTCCTGCGCGTCCACCTCCCTCCCTGCACTGCTCTGCTCCTCCCTCCCGACGTCCCCTGCTCGTCACACCGCCAACCCGCTAGTGCGCTCCACTCTTAAGATTTGGTTTCAGTTCCGTCGCCACTTCAAGTTCACCTCGGCATCTGCTTCAGGCCCTATTACTGGTAACCACGTCTTCCTCCCTCCTTCCTTGGACGCTGCTTTTGCGGTCTGGACGCGGAAGGGGGTTAGGACATTCAGGGATTTGTTTGCCGAGGAGAGCTTCTTAAGTTTCACCGACCTGGCCGCTAAGCACTCAATGCCTGCATCTCACTTCTTCCGCTACCTTCAGGTGCGCCACTGTGTCTCCTCCCTTTTTCCTGGCTTTCCCTCCACTCCCCCCGCTCAACCCTGGGATGCCATACTGTCCCTTACTCCCCGCGAGTCGGGGCTGACATCACGTATTTACTCCTTACTCGCATCCTTTGAAGTGCGCTCCACTTGTAAGGCCAAGCTGACCTGGGAACGGGAGATGGGGGTGGAGTTCACCCAGGAGTGGTGGGACGAGGCCACCGACAGGATACGGTCTACTACGCCATGTGCCCGGCTCGGCCTTATCCAATTCAAGGTGCTTAACAGAGTTCACTATTCCAAGGCGAGGCTCTCTGAGATATACCCCGATGACGAGGACAGGTGTGATAGATGTGGAGCTTCCCCATGCGACCTGACTCACATGTTTGCTCGATGCCCCTCTCTTCAGATCTACTGGGGCACCATCTTTAAGACCTTATCGGACGTGTTGGAGGTCACTTTGGACCCGTGCCCGATGATAGCCGTCTTCGGTCAGCCTGCGGGTGTGTCTCTCCTTTCCCGCAAACATGCGGATATAGTTGCCTTTACGTCCCTGCTGGCTCGTCGCAGAATCCTCCTGAGTTGGAGGTCTGCCCGCCCTCCATCTGCCTCGTGCTGGCTAAAGGACGTCATGCACTTCCTACGGTTGGAGAAGGTGAAGTTCGCTCTCAGGGGCTCCAACTCCGGCTTCTCCAAAAAATGGCAGCCCTTTATCTCCCACTTTGAGAGACTGGTGAGACTGCCCTCAGATTAGTGTAAACGCTCTGTCCTACTGGCCGCTATCGTGCTGACCGTCTGCTCTCTCTGTATTTAGCTTCTCCATGTCTGTCTGTCTCTTGTCGCTGTTTTGTCTGTCCTACGTGTCCGTTTAGTGTTGTGCGCTTGGAGTGATGGGAGCCCTATTCAATTATTCTTATTATATTTACTTTGTTGGGGTCCCACTGGGCGGGGTGGGGGTTTCTATTTGTGTTTTTGTTTTCTGGAAAAAATCCTGGACTGTACTGTTTTATGTCATTTTCTGTTGTCATCTGTCCAATATGTCCAATAAACAAATATATAAAAATAAATAAATAAATAAAAACATCACTATTAAAATGGCAAATAACCTTCTCTTATATCTGAAACACAATACACTTGAATATCGTTTCCCTTGAGTTCTTCAATTTCAAGTGCATGGTAATTTAAGTCAAAGCTTGGATTATAGTGTCCATTCGCGTTGATGAACAGTCCGAGTTTTCACTGTAATTCCACTGAAGCACTCGCAGACACAAATGGCTTTCTGCATACGGGTTTATTGGAAGATTGCTCTTCTTATTCACCGTGAAAACTAAACAGAAACACATATAGCAATCAGAAAACACAATTAGCTTAATATGAACTTAAATAAGTCTAAACATATACCGGACATTCAATGACTTGCGCCTCTTGATATTCTAAAATTAAGTAAATGACAAACGTTGCTGCTGGCTTGAGGATGTAGCTAAGGTTGGTGTGCTGCTGCCATGTCCGGCAAACGCCACAGGATGGTTAATTCTCAGATGTGATCTTAAATTAGTGGTATTTCCTCGCGAGACGGATACTTTTGTGCAACAAATACGGCATACTGCCTTGTACAAATTCACCGGCTGTCCCTTGTCATCTGCCTCTTCGCCGTTGGGTGCACAGTTTGCATATGCAGTGTGTGTAGTTTGTATGTAGTTGGCTCCGCCCTCCCTCACGTATCTTTAGTTCATTAGTTGACACTCACGGACTTCAACGCGCGTTCTCGCCTCGCTGAAAAGAGTTCGTTGATTGCATTGAGAGAGGGGCTGTACGGGGACAGGTATAAAACTGTGAAATGGTTATGGTTGTTGAACCAATCTCGGACCAGAGCTGGAGAGGTGGAAACTAACATTATCCCAGATGACAACAAACCTGGGTTGCGCGTTCTCGCCCATGGGTGGGTTGAACTTTCCTTTTCTAAATGCAATCAAGGAATTATTTTCAGTGGAAAGTATATCATCGGCTACCACACGCCCGCATGCCTCTTCTGCAAGCAATGGAAGACATGCGGAGACATTGAGGTGGGATAAATCCATGGGTGGATACAGCACAAAAGGCGATATATTCCCAGATGCCCGCGAGGACATCGCCTGTGATGTTGACGAGGTCTTGTGGCCAGATCCGAACAGAAGGCGAGATTTATAAGTCCCCCCCAGACCCCCACCACACACACACAAAAGAAGTGTATGTTTAGTTTACCAATAGCAATTTCACTTTTGTCTCCATTTATCTTTATTTGTGTAAGAATGTTTTTTTTTGTAAACTGTTCTTTGATTACTTCATAGATTCTACTTTTGAGTTTTAGAGATGATTGAGTCTGACAAAATGACAATAAAAATAGAAACACAAAGACTGCAGTGTTTGATATAAAGCCTATCAGTGTGTTTCTGGTGATATGAAAGAGTAATTCAAATGGTGCTTATGTGTATGGTTTTGTTGCAAGAATTTCATTTTTAGAATGGAGTGTTACGTTTTGATTGCAGTGTTTCATTTTGGCATAGTTGTGAGTTGTTAATCTCCAAGTGTTAATGGCTGATTGGCTTGTGTGTGAGTTTTGCAATAATGAGCCAAATTCTGTGTGTGTAAGCAGTAGGCAAAAACTGAAATTGGTCATCCGGCACAGGGGAATCTGCTGGTCGTGAATTAACCTGTTGCAAATAATAAATCCAAATGATATAAAATACCGGACCAAAAACATAATATTTACAGACACTTGCAATTACGAGACATTCATGTGGTTCCGCAGAAGGTTTCGGTAGGCATCTCCCCATCTATATATCTATTCATTTATCTATATCTCCATCTCCCCATCTATATATCTATCCATCTATCCATCTATATATATCTCCATCTCCCCATCTATATACACAATTTCCAAGTGAATAGATCTTGTTGATCTAAACTGATTGTTGATTCTCAGTCTAATGGTTGTTCACTCCAAAACGTGTCAGCGTCATTTCATTGTGTAAGTCATCACATGCACAATAGTCTGTTCAATTGTCTAAATTAGTCAAGAACATAATACCATGAATACTATATAAATCCCTTGGAACATTTGGTACATTTACATCTTACAGCGATTGATTGAAACTATAGGACTGAAGGAGGTGTCACACATCTCAGATGACCAATAAAACAGTATGTTTAGCTGACAGGTGCTTGAGGTTTAGCTGGCCAGGAGGGTGAGGACAGTGACCAGTGAAGAATTGTTAGTTGTGAAACTCCAGTTTTACTGTATTTACAGCACTGTAGGCTGCATATAATTTTCAGTGTTTTTTTGTTTGTCTTCATATTCCTGTATATTATGCTGTATTTATACATTTATTTTTACTCTGATGTATGGAAGTTACTTTATGTGTATGAGTGATAAAGGTTACAATTTCCTTAGCAGTATGAGTGCAATGTGTGATGGGCGGGGGCGGGACTCTTACCCTGAAATCCTATTTCTAATTAATTTTTCAGTTTTATACTTAATTGTTAGCTAGACAATAAAACAGTACAGTAACTGTTAATAATGAAGGACTGGGCTAAGACTGAAAAGTGGACATGAGGGATATTTGCAATGGTCCGCTGCCATAGGGACAAAACATCTAAACATTTTGACTTGCAATGCTTGCACAATGCCAAAGGTACGAAGCATTTTGGGGTACTGACTGCTTAAATGAGAAGGAAATTTAGTTTTGACACATGAGTGAACTGTTTTGGGAGAGGTATGAGGTTTTCCAGGTGAACCATGGTGTTGTGCCGAACCATCCACGTTATTTTGGCAAAAGCACCGAGTGTTGAGAACGTCCGGTCTGTTTCAAGAAATGAGCCAAATCAATTGAGAAGGATCTCTGCCATTTTGGTGGCACTGACTCTTTATATGGGAAAGGAATTTAGTTTTGAACCATGAGTGAACAGTTTTGGGAGAGATATGACCTTTTGCAAGTGAGCTATAAGTGTTGTGCTGAACTGTAACACTGTTTTGCCAAATGATCTTCGAGTTTTGAGAATGTAATTTCTGTTTCAAGAAATGAGCCAAACCAATGGAGAAAAACTGTAAATGGTTGGTAACACAGTTGCAACTTACGTTTCAACTGGTTTTCATTTTAAGTGGTGATATTCCAGATGCGACTTACGTTTTAACAGGTTTTCATGTAAGGTGGTGATATGACAGATGCGACTTACGTTTCAACTGGTTTTTATGTTAGGTGGTTATATTAAAGATGCGACTTAAATTTCCACTGGGTTTCATTTTAACTGGTGATATTACAGATGCAACTAACGTTTTAACTGGTTTTCATGTAAAGTGGTTATATTACAGATGTGACTTACGTTTCAACAGTAAACATGAAAACCAGTTGAAACTTAAGTCACATCTGTAATATCACCAGTTAACATGAAAACCAGTTGAAACGTGTCACATCTGTAATATCACCAGTTAACATGAAAACCAGTTGAAACGTGACACATCTGTAATATCACCAGTTAACTTGAAACCAGTTGAAATGTCACATCTGTAAAATGAAAACCCACCATCTGTAATTTAACTTAAAATGAAAACCAGTTGAACATCTGTAATATCACCAGTTAACATGAAAACCAGTTGAAATGTGCATCTGTAATTTCACCACAACATGAAAACAAGTTGAAACGTAAGACGCATCTGTAATAACACCACTTAACATGAAAACCACTGTACTTTCACCACTTAAAATGAAACCAGTTGAAAGTCCCATCTGTAATATCACCAGTAAACATGAAAACAGTTGAAATGTGTCGCATCTGTCATGAAAACATCTGTAATATCACCCTTAAGTTAACATGAAAACCAGTTGTAAAATGAAAAAAGTTGAAACGTGTCACATCTGTAATATTTCACCAGTTGAAAAATGAAAACCAGTTGAAACGTGTCACATCTGTAATAACACCACTTAACATGAAAAACAGTTGAAACGTAAGTCACATCTGTAATAACACCAATTAACATGAAAACCAGTTGAAACGTAAGCCGCATCTGAAATATTACCAGTAAACAAGAAAAACTGTTGAAACCTAAGTCCCATCTGTAATATCACCAGTTAACATGAAAAACTGTTGAAACGTGTCACATCAGTAATATCACCAGTTAACATGAAAAACAGTTGAAACGTAAGTCGCATCTGTAATATCACCACTTAACATGAAAACCAGTTGAATCCTAAGTCGCTTCTGTAACCTAAGTTAACATGGAAACCAGTTAAAACGTAAGAAGCATCTGTAATAAGTCCAATTAACATGAAAACCAGTTAAAACCTAAGTCCCATCTGTAATATCACCAGTTAACATGAAAACCAGTTGAAACCTAAGTCCCATCTGTAATATCACCAGTTAATATGAAAACCAGTTGAAACGTGTCACATCTGTAATTACACCAGTTAACATGAAAACCAGTTGAAACGTAAGACGCATCTGTAATAACACCACTTAACATGAAAACAAGTTGAAACCTAAGTCGCTTCTGTAATAACACAAGTTAACATGAAAACCAGTTGAAACCTAAGTCCCATCTGTAAAATCACCAGTTAATTTGAAAACCAGTTGAAACGTGTCACATCTGTAATATCACCAGTCAACATGAAAAACAGTTGAAACGTGTCACATCTGTAATATCACCAAATAACATGAAAACAAGTTGAAACGTAAGTCGCATCTGTAGTTCCACCACTTAAAATGGGGCTCCAACTCCGGCTTCTCCAAAAAATGGCAGCCCTTTATCTCCCACTTTGAGAGACTGGTGAGACTGCCCTCAGATTAGTGTAAACGCTCTGTCCTCTACTGGCCGCTATCGTGCTGACCGTCTGCTCTCTCTGTATTTAGCTTCTCCATGTCTGTCTGTCTCTTGTCGCTGTTTTGTCTGTCCTACGTGTCCGCGTGGAGTGATGTGAGCCCTATTCAATTATTCTTATTATATTTACTTTGTTGGGGTCCCACTGGGCGGGGTGGGGGTTTCTATTTGTGTTTTTGTTTTCTGGAAAAAATCCTGGACTGTACTGTTTTATGTCATTTTCTGTTGTCATCTGTCCAATTATGTCCAATAAACAAATATATAAAAATAAATAAATAAATAAAAACATCACTATTAAAATGGCAAATAACCTTCTCTTATATCTGAAACACAATACACTTGAATATCGTTTCCCTTGAGTTCTTCAATTTCAAGTGCATGGTAATTTAAGTCAAAGCTTGGATTATAGTGTCCATTCGCGTTGATGAACAGTCCGAGTTTTCACTGTAATTCCACTGAAGCACTCGCAGACACAAATGGCTTTCTGCATACGGGTTTATTGGAAGATTGCTCTTCTTATTCACCGTGAAAACTAAACAGAAACACATATAGCAATCAGAAAACACAATTAGCTTAATATGAACTTAAATAAGTCTAAACATATACCGGACATTCAATGACTTGCGCCTCTTGATATTCTAAAATTAAGTAAATGACAAACGTTGCTGCTGGCTTGAGGATGTAGCTAAGGTTGGTGTGCTGCTGCCATGTCCGGCAAACGCCACAGGATGGTTAATTCTCAGATGTGATCTTAAATTAGTGGTATTTCCTCGCGAGACGGATACTTTTGTGCAACAAATACGGCATACTGCCTTGTACAAATTCACCGGCTGTCCCTTGTCATCTGCCTCTTCGCCGTTGGGTGCACAGTTTGCATATGCAGTGTGTGTAGTTTGTATGTAGTTGGCTCCGCCCTCCCTCACGTATCTTTAGTTCATTAGTTGACACTCACGGACTTCAACGCGTTCTCGCCTCGCTGAAAAGAGTTCGTTGATTGCATTGAGAGAGGGGCTGTACGGGGACAGGTATAAAACTGTGAAATGGTTATGGTTGTTGAACCAATCTCGGACCAGAGCTGGAGAGGTGGAAACTAACATTATCCCAGATGACAACAAACCTGGGTTGCGCGTTCTCGCCCATGGGTGGGTTGAACTTTCCTTTTCTAAATGCAATCAAGGAATTATTTTCAGTGGAAAGTATATCATCGGCTACCACACGCCCGCATGCCTCTTCTGCAAGCAATGGAAGACATGCGGAGACATTGAGGTGGGATAAATCCATGGGTGGATACAGCACAAAAGGCGATATATTCCCAGATGCCCGCGAGGACATCGCCTGTGATGTTGACGAGGTCTTGTGGCCAGATCCGAACAGAAGGCGAGATTTATAAGTCCCCCCCAGACCCCCACCACACACACACAAAAGAAGTGTATGTTTAGTTTACCAATAGCAATTTATCCAGTAAAAAATGTTTCACTTTTGTCTCTATTTATCTTTATTTGTGTAAGAATGTTTTTTTTTGTAAACTGTTCTTTGATTACTTCATAGATTCTACTTTTGAGTTTTAGAGATGATTGAGTCTGACAAAATGACAATAAAAATAGAAACACAAAGACTACAGTGTTTGATATAAAGCCTATCAGTGTGTTTCTGGTGATATGAAAGAGTAATTCAAATAGTGCTTATGTGTATGGTTTTGTTGCAAGAATTTCATTTTTAGAATGGAGTGTTACGTTTTGATTGCAGTGTTTCATTTTGGCATAGTTGTGAGTTGTTAATCTCCAAGTGTTAATGGCTGATTGGCTTGTGTGTGAGTTTTGCAATAATGAGCCAAATTCTGTGTGTGTAAGCTGTAGGCAAAAACTGAAATTGGTCATCCGGCACAGGGGAATCTGCTGGTCGTGAATTAACCTGTTGCAAATAATAAATCCAAATGATATAAAATACCGGACCAAAAACATAATATTTACAGACACTTGCAATTACGAGACATTCATGTGGTTCCGCAGAATGTTTCGGTAGGCATCTCCCCATCTATATATCTATTCATTTATCTATATCTCCATCTCCCCATCTATATATCTATCCATCTATCCATCTATATATATCTCCATCTCCCCATCTATATACACAATTTCCAAGTGAATAGATCTTGTTGATCTAAACTGATTGTTGATTCTCAGTCTAATGGTTGTTCACTCCAAAACGTGTCAGCGTCATTTCATTGTGTAAGTCATCACATGCACAATAGTCTGTTCAATTGTCTAAATTAGTCAAGAACATAATACCATGAATACTATATAAATCCCTTGGAACATTTGGTACATTTACATCTTACAGCGATTGATTGAAACTATAGGACTGAAGGAGGTGTCACACATCTCAGATGACCAATAAAACAGTATGTTTAGCTGACAGGTGCTGTCCATGACTGTGAATGCGGCCAAACATGTATGTAAAGAGCTTGACCATGCAGGACCAGTACATCTTCTAAACATGGAGGCACCTGGCCAAGTACTGTAAATGAACAAGGGCAACTGCCTGCTCGAGGAAGAGGAAGAAGGAAGAAGAGGAGTAAGGGTGCGTGGTGGTGGAATAGGGGGAAGAGGCCGAGGAGCATGAAGACACCATGCTGTCCCAGATGAAATTCGGGCCTTTATTATAGACCATGTCATCAACCATGGCCTCACCATGGCGGAGGCAGGTCGCCGAGTGCAGCTTAATGTGCCTCGCTCTACAGTCTGCTCCATCATCCAAACCGTTATCAGGGAAAACAGGCATTTAGTCAGTCAATGATGGAATTATATGTTGTATAGGACAGGACACTGTGCATAGAGCAAGAAATAGATTTATTTTCACATTTACCTATTTATTTTGTGTGTGTGTGTGGAATTGTTTATTTTCCACGGTATTGATGAATCTGTGGCCAGACAGACAGAAGTGTTTGGATGGCCAGGAGGGTGAGGACAGTGACCAGTGAAGAATTGTTAGTTGTGAAACTCCAGTTTTACTGTATTTACAGCACTGTAGGCTGCATATAATTTTCAGTGTTTTTTGTTTGTCTTTATATTCCTGTATATTATGCTGTATACATTTATTTTTACTCTGATGTATGGAAGTTACTTTATGTGTATGAGTGATAAAGGTTACAATTTCCTTAGCAGTATGAGTGCAATGTGTGATGGGCGGGGGCGGGACTCACCCTGAAATCCTATTTCTAATTAATTTTTCAGTTTTATACTTAATTGTTAGCTAGACAATAAAACAGTACAGTAACTGTTAATAATGAAGGACTGGGCTAAGACTGAAAAGTGGACATGAGGGATATTTGCAATGGTCCGCTGCCATAGGGACAAAACATCTAAACATTTTGACTTGCAATGCTTGCACAATGCCAACGGTACGAAGCATTTTGGGGTACTGACTGCTTAAATGAGAAGGAAATTTAGTTTTGACACATGAGTGAACTGTTTTGGGAGAGGTATGAGGTTTTCCAGGTGAACCATGGTGTTGTGCCGAACCATCCACGTTATTTTGGCAAAAGCACTGAGTGTTGAGAACGTCCGGTCTGTTTCAAGAAATGAGCCAAATCAATTGAGAAGGATCTCTGCCATTTTGGTGGCACTGACTCTTTATATGGGAAAGGAAATTTAGTTTTGAACCATGAGTGAACAGTTTTGGGAGAGATATGACCTTTTGCAAGTGAGCTATAAGTGTTGTGCTGAACTGTAACACTGTTTTGCCAAATGATCTTCGAGTTTTGAGAATGTAATTTCTGTTTCAAGAAATGAGCCAAACCAATGGAGAAAAACTGTAAATGGTTCATAACACAGTTGCAACTTACGTTTCAACTGGTTTTCATTTTAAGTGGTGATATTCCAGATGCGACTAACGTTTCAACTGGTTTTTATGTTAGGTGGTTATATTAAAGATGCGACTTAAATTTCCACTGGGTTTCATTTTAACTGGTGATATTACAGATGCAACTAACGTTTTAACTGGTTTTCATGTAAAGTGGTTATATTACAGATGTGACTTACGTTTCAACAGTAAACATGAAAACCAGTTGGAACATAGGTCGCATCTGTAATATCACCAGTTAACATGAAAACCAGTTAAAAAGTGTCCCATCTGTAAAATCACCAGTTAATATAAAAACCAGTTGAAACGTGTCACATCTGTAATAACACCACTTAACATGAAAAACAGTTGAAACGTGTCACATCTGAAATATTACCAGTAAACAAGAAAAACATGAAAAAGTCCCATCTGTAATATCACCAGTAAACATGAAAAACAGTTGAAACGTGTCACATCTGTAATATCACCAGTTAACATGAAAACCAGTTGAAATGTAAGTCGCATCTGTAATTTCACCACTTAAAATGAAAACCAGTTGAAACGTGTCACATCTGTAATAACACCACTTAACATGAAAAACAGTTGAAACGTAAGTCACATCTGTAATAACACCAGTTAACATGAAAACCAGTTGAAACCTAAGTCCCATCTGTAATATCACCAGTCAACATGAAAAACAGTTGAAACGTGTCACATCTGTAATATCACTACTTAACATGAAAACCAGTTAAAACGTAAGTCCCATCTGTAATATCACCACTTAACATGAAAACCAGTTGAAA